>CM051025.1:65554068-65779068 GCA_027627225.1 Congeria kusceri | reverse complement strand
TTCCAAAATTTAAGGAAACGTACATTATAAATTATTTACTCTTAGCTTTGAAGCTATATTGCATTGTCTAAAAAGGTTGTCTGTTTCTGTCGTTTCCCAGAAAACAAAGTTTCTCCTTTTTCTAGTTCTGAAATGCCATTCTAATTAAGCGACTCGTTGCCATGACAATCCTAATAAATTTTCATTTCTCGGTCTAATAGAAGACTCTTAATTTTTAACCGCAAGGCTTGGCTTGGAACCGCAATTCTCTCTGTAATTAGCGAAAACAAGAGAAAATAAGCGAAAAGACAAGTCGGTAATTTACAATGTGCCACGGCCACCTGTCACCCTAAAATCTTTAGATCGACCGCTTTGTCTCCACAAAAAATAATATCAAAGCCTTTATTAACAAATCTAGCTAGCCATGAAATTGATAAGTGGATGTATTGATCAAAGTCAACCGCTGGACATGGCGAGAGTCGGAGTTAATTTTCAATTAGAATATCATATTTTTTGTGCGCCACAATGAAGCCGATTTGCTAATTGGATGCCATTTTGAACTTAATTTATTCAGAGACTGCAAATTACATGTTCGCATAGCTCGCACATTTGCATAAACTGATGCAGTTTTGTTATATCTATGCATGTTAAAGTATTCATTTGTATGCAGTTTTAATATGCATGACATATATTTTTCATGTGGTTTATCATCAATATTATATACATGTACACCATATAAAATTGTATACTATCATTTATCAATGTTCTTAATATAAATAATTTAATTATTGCTCGTTCCAGAAACAAACAACAAACAACAACAAAAGTACAATGATGCAGATGTTTTAGTAAATACAATTACTTACATGTATTAAACTTTAGAAATGTATAATATCAGGCGCGTAGCTGCCTAAACACGAGTACGCAGCTGAAACCACATGGTTTTGACCCAATGTATTTTTTTTTCAGACAATGTTGACACATAGATCTGGACGAAATATGCATATTTTGAACCCGTTTTGGATCTTTTTTATACTAAATAACTCTCGAACCCCTAACTCCGCACTAAATACACACAGAACTCGCGAGAATTTTCGTTCACAAACCATATCGGTGGCATTTATTGTAGGTTACTTAGTAATCATCAAAACATAGATTTTAAGTACTTTATAAAACATCTAAATAATGCTAAAAATACACCAGTTTCGTAATTTCCTATACATGGATGGGGTTTAGGGGTGGCTGCATACCCGAAACAATATTATGAATCCACATGAGAATATAGGGCTAGCTCGCCCCTAGTATGTGTTAGATATTCGATAGGTACTAGTAACATGAATGTATTTTCATTCCACATGTATTAATTAATTGTGTTTCCTATCATGCAGTCATGCAACAGTTGGCGCGCGGTCCCTTTTAAAATCAACGTGTTACATATATCTTATTTGTTTAATTTTACAATTGTTTTAATTCGAACATAACAATTGTTTTATTAGTTAACCACGTGCGCACACAATGTTATCTAAAATTATTGTCAACACGTGCGTAGTGCATTATATTAACGAAAATACACAAACAGCTGGTGTGATCTTGAGTGGGATAATTTACATGTGTAACAGTAATATGATACCCATCTCTTACATCACATGGGTTTTCCCGACTTTTATACTACAGGTTGCATGCATCCTCGTCGGCATTATGACCAGTGTAATCCATATATCGTTTACTTACGTCAAGTTTGTGTAATAGTATTCACACGAAATTGTTTAAACCAGTTCAAAACAGAAACGCTTTTGTAGTCTGCAATCGATAGTTTTACTTTTGGTCACTTGTATATTTTAAATCCTTATTGACAACATATACATACCGAGGTTGTTTTTTTTAAACAACATCCGATTCAGGCATACGCGTTATAAAGTGTTGTTTTTTCTAAACCCTCTGTGTACCACATCTACAATGAAATTGTGAGTAAACGCTAATTTTAAAGTTTGCTTTTATATAATTTTACAATATGAAAAGTATGTAAGTAATAGTTGTAGCATACTAGTACTTTTACCGAAATATGTGAGTTATTTAACAAGCCCGCAGGGCGAGATACAAAAAATTAACGTATTGAAGTCAACGTTTGTTACAAGTGTTTAATACCATAATTTACCTATCACTTTGCAACTTTCTACGATGCCCATTTCATAGGTGTTTCCTAAAGTCACGCGATGTCTCACATGTGTGTCAAGCATGTGTGTCGTTTGTCAAATGTGGAAGCTAACCGTGCCATAAGTAGCGTGCGTATACATTAAAACTGAATTTCAATATACTGCACACTACTAATTGCACGATAAGCTTGCATATTAGGCGCAGCCCACCAGTTTCTGTTCTAATGGAATTATTATGGAATACCGCAGAACAAAGAAAACTCTCTAAAATATGGTATAATAACTAAAATTGAGGGTATCACACAACCAAACAGTTTTTGGGGAAGTCTCTATGACTCCATGCTAGTAAAACCCTTTTACTTAGGAAACTCATTATCTTTGAAAGACATAGTAAACGGAAAATAAGACCACCCAATTCTCCGACATAACCAACAGCTATTTCTAACGGCAAGACAGTATCATTCCCGGATGACGGTTCCCCAGCGGCCTGTGTCATAGGCCGGCGCTCCACGGGTGAAGATTATTTGTTACTGTCACAAGCCAAGATTGCTTCTGAACCCGGCTGATCTCTAACGGATTGGGGAAGCTATTCAGAAATTTGTTTTTCACGATAACTGTTCCTACTGTGCAAAATTGACGAAGCAGACGAAGAACTCAGGATCATTGTGATCAAGTTTTCGAAGAAATAATATATGTCACTTGTTGTTTTTTTTACTTGTTGTACTTGCATACTTTGCAATAGGTGTCATCACTTGATGCTACTAGTATTACTCAATTTATGATTCACAGAAAGTATCACATCTTTTGATCAACGGAAATGATAAGCATGACATTTATGGTACATATGTAGTTACTCATGTCTTAGTGGGTGTTGAAATCAATGTTTATTATGCACATTCACCGTTCGTTCATTGAGTGGCTGATTCCTCCGAACTTACTTACTCCAAGTTTGTGTAATAGTATTCACACGCTGCTGTAAAGCCTAGACAAAACAGATTGGATTTTGAAAGCGGTTATCGCTTGCCATCTTTGTAGACATTTGTATGTTTTAAATCATTATTGACAACATATACATATGAATGCTTATTCAAAACAATATCATACTTATGCATACAAAAGTAAATAATCGTCGAAAATACAGAGTAAACGGAAAATAAGACAATCCAATTCTCCGACAGAACCAACAGCTATTTTCTACAGGTACATGTATTTCCGACGGCAAGACATTATTATTCCCGGATGACGGTTCCTCCAGCGACCTGTGTCATAGGCCGGCGCTCCACGGGTGAAGACGTATTTGTTACTGTCAAAAGCCAAGATTGCTTCTGAACCTGCTGATCTCTAACGGATTGGGAAAGCGATTCATAAATTTTCACGAAAACTGTCCTCCCATGCAAAATTGATGAGACAGTCCAAGAACATAGAATTTAGAATCTTGTGATCACGTCTTTTTGGAAATGATATGACACTTGTTTAGGACGTTCTGTGGTTACACACTTTGCAATTGGCGTCATCGTTGTAAACATTCTCATATTATTTTAATCAAATGTCAAATGTTAAAAGTCATGGACTGAATTTTATTTACTCCCTACATATGGTAAACTGGTCCGCATATCATTACCACATTGACTAGATCGCTTACCGCACTTAATGAGTAGAGAGTGCAATTCCATTTAATTAAATAATGATTTCGCTTTATGTATATTTGCATTGTAAACCCTGCCCTCTCGTATTCCTGTTTAAGAGAGCTTCTCACTTCGATGATGTTTGTATTGGGTAACAGCGTGCACAGTTCTTGAAGTAAATAACCACCCAAGGTCGATATGCGTTTCATTTATGGCATTATCTCTTCCATCAAACTCACTCAATGTTTAGAAGTGGAGTCACATGTGTCACCACTGAAAAGGGGTGCAATAATGGCTCTGCTGTATGATAATTTTACATCAATTTAATTTAAGTTTGTACTAGATATATTAACAGTATTTGTGTCGGGTTGTGTGTGTTTGCATTCGATATGGCATTTGTTGTTTAAAAATATTACTGAATGCTAATAAAATAACGTTGTGTTGTTTTGTTTTCCATCCGTTTAATAGGTCATAAATAACCATTTATTCATTAAGCAGCACTCAGTGTGCGCAGATCTCCGCCAAGACAGCTCATTCGTCCATGTGTTGTGCAACTTATGACTTATTCAGCATAATATGGAAATTTGCAATCCCAATAATAAAGAATCATTTAAAATCATTCTGCTTCCAGATGGCGATCCGAATCAGCACCAAAATCTAATCGTTTGTTCGTATGGATCATATCAAACCTTTCGACGTTATGCTAATCCTTAAGTGCTTCCGCAATGTGCTGCAAACAAACGAAGCAGCGCCGGTAAAATCATAACCTACTTGGTGGAGGTAACAACATTACGGGTAATCGGTACCCAGAGAGTGCTACACACATATTGGGACACACATTCTTCCGTACTCCAGGACTTTTAAGACTTTGGTGCGTTTTACTACTTTTCTTAGCGCTTCATTTCTTCTTCATAGTTAACATTTCCACAGATTGAGAAATTGACAATTTTCATTTTTTTTTGTAATTGATCATAAAATACAAATTCGTTAAAAATAAACTAGCGAAATAACCCTGCTGACAAAGAAATGTATTAGAAATATATCATCAATTGAAATGGATAAAATTATAAAGCGTTGCTAACGTTTTTCGTCGATATTTTGGAAAGCACGTATATCACTTGCATAGAGTTCCAAATTACTACTATGGCTGAAAGTCAGGATGGCCGATCGAGTGGTAAGCGTGACATATTTCTGAACCCGGCGATCGTACGTTTGAGTTCCGGCGAAGGCAAATCTGTTAATTTCATTGTTTTTCTAGATATAATATTTGTTTGTCTGACTGCTTTAGAGTTTGCTGTTAAAACAATAGTTCAAATGACATTTTTCAAAAATACGAAAATCTGTCAACAAGTCCCTTTAAATGCACAAGTCAAGAACACGCAGCATTTTTTGAACGATTAACTGCAGCAAAGTCATGAACAGTGTGCAAAGAGCAATCAAAGATAATAATCCCTACCAGTGCGCAACAATATAAAACAATGCATAACGGGTAAAAGCACATGCCGACTGCACATCTGTCGGCTACAAAAATGTTGTAAGTTAAGTACAAACAGTCGGCATAATACTTCGAATTTATTTTCGTTCAGTTCGTTTTCATGATTCTGAAGAGAAATGTCACTTTATGGTAGTCTCTATGCATAGCGATGAACACATACGAAGCGTCATGCCGACTATTTGTTCATCGCTATGCATAATCTAAATTTTACAAAGACATAATAATCATTAATATGCGAAATGAAAAATAAAAGTAGTGTCACACTTCACACGCGTTTAATCATAATAATTATACAATATGGACAATGTATTGTCAGTATATCAAAGTGATAACTATACTTTATTTTGACTGAGTATTCGTACTCATAATATTCAAATTCAACTTGCTAACTGGATTGCATTTATTTGATATTTTTTTGATTTTGAAGAGTATTTAAGCGGTCATATCAATGAAATTTATCTTGAAATATTGATCAATTAGTCTATGTGTTCTGTGCTTTATTCTAATGCTTACATACTGAGCATATTTAACGACATATTTGTAAGTATTAAATCAACATACGTGTTTCGTAAAATCATCATTGATGTTTTTATTTGCAATTAATTGATGTCAGTTGACAGAAGTGGAATCCTTTTATTATTTTCACATTCATAAGTTCAACAAGCCGCTCAGATTTTGGTAATAAAAAGTATATGTGTATTGTTCTTATAATTATATGCAAATGTGACTTCAAAAGTTGCAATTAACATTGAAATACTTTGTAAAAATAAACATAATACATTTCGACATTTTGACAATAATTGAGTCAATAAAATTCGCGTTATGCGCGTTTGATGTCCTTAATATTGAAATGGTACAAGGAATGTATGCATAGTGCACAATGCAAATCACTTTCAGTTTACGACTGATCTACATCTATTTAAAGTGACAGAAATATGTTTTGGTAAATGTCAAACACTATATATATCGATCCACACATTTATATTCACATGTATACAGCGTTGCATGTTATAAAGAGTTTACATTATGTTGTGAAATGGTTTCCTACATATTTAATATGACTTTACATATATCATAGCATTTGTAGACTAAACATATGTAAAAAGCCTAGCTTCTTATGTTCTGTTTAAGAAAATATTCAAAGATATTGCAGACTTTCGAGGATAGTTCCACGACAACGTTGTCTTTCTTATTCTATTGTGTCAATTTCCCAATCTGTGAAAATGTTAGTGTGAAGACGAATTGAAGTGCTACGAAAAGTAGTAAAACGCGCAAAAGTCTTAAAAGTCCTGGAATACGGAAGAATGTGTGTCCCAATATGTGTGTAGCACTCTCTGGGTACCGATTACCCGTAATGTTGTTACCTCCACCAAGTAGGTTATGATTTTACCGGCGCTGCTTTGTTTGTTTGCAGTACATTGAGGAAACACACACGGATTGGCATGACATCGGAAGGTTTGATATGATCCGATGAACAAACGATTAGATTTTGGTGCTTATTCAGATCGCCATCTGGATCCAGAATGATTTGAAAGGATTCGTTATAATTGGGATATAGGGCAAATTTTCATATGTGGCGCGTCTTGAGAAAACCGGTCTTAATGCATGTGCGCAAAGTGTCGTCCCGGATTAGCCTGTGCAGTCCGCACAGGCTACTCCAGGACGGCACTTTCCGTCTACATTGAATTTATGTTTAGAAGAGACTTCCTTGAAACAGAAAATACCACAAAAGCGGAAAGTGCCGTCCCGGAGTAGCCTGTGCGCACTGCACAGGCTAATCCGGGACGACACTTTACGCACATGCATTAAGACCGGTTTTTCTCATGACGCGCCACAATTATTATGGTGAATAAGTCACAAGTTGCACAACACATGGACGAATGAGCTGTCTGCGCTTTCTGAGTGCTGCTTAATGAATAAATGGTTATTTATGACCTATTAAACAGATGGAAAACAAAACAACACAACGTTATTTTATTATCATTCAGTAATATTTTTAAACAACAATGCCATCTCGAATGCAAACACACAAAACGAAACAAATACTGTCAATATATCTACTACAAAGTTAAGTTACATTGCTGTAAAAATATAATACAAAAAATTATTGCACCAATTTTCAGTGGTGACACTTCTACACATTGAGTGAGGTTGATGGAAGAGATAATGCAATAAAAGAAACGCATATCGACCTTGGGTGGTTATTTCCTTCAAGAACTGTGCACGCTGTTACCAAATACAAAACATCACCGAAGTGAGAAGCTCTCTTAAACAGGAATACGAGAGGGCAGGGTTTACAATGCAAATATACATCAAAGCGCTGACATCGTAGAAAGACGGTCGTCGTGATGAAAAGGTGTCAAACAAGAGCACCGCCTACGGGTGCTGGACGCTCGATTTTCTCGAATATAATAGTATTCTGGCCTTTTGTTAGTAGAAATGGGTTCATCACTGTGATGAAGTGTGTTGAATTTCAAGTCAATAACTTATAGATCATAAGAAATTTTACCCAAAGCTAACATTCTAAGTTTAAAAAGTTATCTCATATTGTCTACGGAATGGGTTCATGACTGTGGTCAAGTATTTCGAGTTTCAAGTCAATACCTCTTATAGTTAGTGTGAAATGTGACATAAAGCGAAAATTCTAAGTTGAAAAAAGGTCAATAACTCAAAATAAATCCTTGATAGTGTTACCTACTCTTGTATACATAATAAATTTATCACTGTGATCAAGTACTTTTTGTTTCAAGTCAATACCTCATACAGATATTGAGAAATTTGACCTAAAGCGAATAGCTGAAAAAAATTAGTCCAACAAAATCCTTCAAAGAGTTACCTCCTCACGTCTACAGAATGAGGCAAGCACCATAAGCAAGTATCTTGAGTTTTTCAGTTTTATTGAAATTTTTTATATTGAACAAAAAATGTCAAAAATTTCAAAGTTATAAGTACAAACAAGGGCAGATAACTCTGGAAATACAAATGAATTGCCCTTTTAATAGTGAACAAGTACTGAACGTTTCAGATGGATACCTTTGATAGGTTTTGAGAAATGGACTCTGACAATTTTGATAGGTTTTGAGAAATGGACTCTGACAAAAACTTAAAAAAAAAAATTAACTAACGCAGACGCAGACGACAAAGCGACGACAATAACTCGACTTTTTCTTCGAAAAGTTAGAGTTTAAAAATGTCATGTACTTCGTGTAAATCCTTTGTTCTGCTAGAAAAGCGCGCGAAATTTATGCTGACAAGTACAACGTCCCGTCATCCGCATGGAAAGCGTAGGTGTATTTATTGCCATATAAAAACTCAATCGTGATACATCGACTATCTCCGGAATGCTCCGTAAGATAGATCTCGTGTCTATTGTACAGCCATTTTGGCTTCACTACCCAAGTTCCAACGCGTGATCCGTCTATTGTTATGAGGCTATATCCGACGCGCAAGATATAGTACCGTAATATAGGCAGAATAAGTATATTTAACAAGAAAATATCACTAATTATGTACGTTTTTGTCTATAACTCCACCAAAACTTTCATATATATAGACATACGTTTTGAGATAATTAGTCCACATCGTCACCAAATTGTACATGTGTTGTTTACAATTCGTTGTAAAATGGACATGGAGTCTGACTTTAAGATTGATTTGGAATATGCAGTGAAAAAGCTCAAGATAGAGTTCAGTTTTAGCGAATATCAATTACAAGCCATGAAAAGCCTGTATGAAAAAAAAGATACGATCGCGGTCCTTCCAACCGGCTCTGGAAAAAGCCTAATATTTCAGGTTGCAACATGTTTTCGCTACATTCAAATTTTATTTAAATTTGTAATTTAGTAATGAAAATTGAACGTATGTCCACAATGCTTAATAACGATTGCCCGGTCGAAAGTATATCGATTTTGTTTTCCAGGGTTAACAAGTATGACTATTGTAATAACTGGCACCTTCCTGATCTGTCATTTTTATGTTATTTATTTATGAGATATATTATGGATTTTAATTTATATATGTATATTAATGCCTTTTTATTCATTATATCAACAAGACATATCAACATTATAATGATAAAGGTGCAAGTATTTTGATTTTTATCGGACAAGTTGTTAATTTTTTCTTTAAAGCCAAGGAAAGTTTCTATTTGTATATATAATCTTAATTTGTTATAATTTTTAATGTTTGAAATTGATAAAAGGAATAAAGAATTATTTTTCAGACGTTACCATGGCTCCTTCAGCGAAGAATGGCTGCAGACAGGCCCATGATCGTGCTTGTCATTTCTCCATTGAATTCGTTGATGCAGGACCAAGTGATCTCCCTGTGTGAGAGGGAAATTGCAGCATGCTATATTAGCATTGATGCCTCATCAGTGACTGCTTGCGAAGAAGTAGAGGAAACTGAGTACGTATGAATGCATCATATATCTTTAAAGATATATGGAAATTGAAAGTTGGATTACAATTTTGAAGATGTTTTTATCACATCTGCTGACTGACAGATGTATGTAATTGTTTTTTCTTTATAGAAAAAAAGTTATCTCTACACTACATACAATAAAATGCTGTGTTAGATGCAGTTTATTGATTATATCAACACATTATCAAATTTGTCAGAAGAAATTCGGTAAATGCTTATATTTAAATTTTTTGTGATGACCATTTATTTGCAGATTTGAAGAGTGTTCAGATGAAGAAATTGAAATGAAACTCAGGACAAGTGCTGGTATCGAGTCAATTAAAAATGGAGATTTTAACATAATTTACATGCATCCAGAAACAGTTTTTGTAAAAGAGATAGGGAAACTGTTGAGAAGCTCTGTCTTTCGTGGTCGCGTGTGCTGCACAGTGGTTGATGAAGTTCATATGGTCGCAGAATGGTAAATGTCACTTTATTGATCTACAGAAAGCTTAGTTTTAAAGAATTTCCCCCGATTAACATTAGCATATCCACCTGAACTTGTCAGCAAGTGGAACGCTAATCTAGACTTAACAACAGTTCCTATGATTGCAATTTTTAATGTTATTCATTTTGCTGCATTTTTATGGCATAACTTGTTACTACCATTTACATTGCACTATTTATTTTCTTTTGCTTATAGTGCTCCTGTTGATTCAACCATTATTTAAACAATTATTATTTAAAAAAAAAAGTTCGTTTAAAAGGAAGTATGTAACAGTATGTAACCTTTATTTAAACAATTATAATTTAAAAAACAATTTCGTTTAAAAGGAAGTATGTAACAGTTACTGAACACATATTAACACATGTCTGTTATTTTGGTTTTACAGGGGGTCTGATTTTCGCCAGTCTTTCAACAGACTAGGAGAACTGACTTGTTTGTTCCCCATAGTACCTCACTTGGCAGTGACAGCTACAGCAACCCCAAGTGCACTAGAACAACTAATTGAGACTCTACAGTTTAAGAACTGTACCAAAGTATTAGCCAACCCAGACCGCCCTAATATTTTTTTGGAAAAAAAAGAAAGACTTCCAAATATTCACAAGTACCAAAAGTATGATTTAATTATGAATGAAGTGCTGTCCCAGTTGAAAGACGAATATATTAACTTTCCAGTCACCATAATGTACTGTGATAATTTGGAATCTTTAGGCTACTGTTTTCAACTACTATGCCATGAACTTGGGAAACGTGCGCATTATCCTGAATCTAGTACACTACCAGAAGACAGAATTGTGGCACAATTTCACAAAGATTATACAGAAAGAATGAAAACACACATCATTTCTGAGCTTCGAAAGCAGAATCCAAAGATTCGTTTAGTGCTTGCCACAGTTGCTTTAGGAATGGGCCTCAACGCGCCTTCCATTGCCAGTGTTATTCATATGCGACCACCAACAACACTTGAAAAGTATATGCAAGAAATAGGCAGAGCAGGTCGCAATGGTAAAGCTGCAAAGGCCTTGTGTTATTTCAATAATAGTGACATTGCGAAAAATAGAAAAGGTCTTGACAGTGCAATGCGTGCTTATATCCAGAACAATTCAACATGCTTACGATTACATTTGGTTGGTCATTTCGGATACAACAGTGTATTATTTTCATGCGAAAAAGCAAGTTGTTGTAGTAATTGTAAAGTTACTTCAACTGACTAATCTTTATTAAATTGGACATTGTTAATAAAATCACATGAACCGTATATTCAAAACAACATAAACCACAGTGCTTTTTTAAATACGAATATTTATTCAAATATGGTACTGTATATACATGTTTTTAAAGAGAACAATACCCCTGTAATATAGATCATTAGCAATTAATGTTTAAATGTCGATTGTTTACGGCAAACATGGTAAAATATTTTTTTCAACTGTCTACCATAACATATGTGCAACTTGATTAATATTACGCATGTCAGTTTGTACATTGGTTTAAGTTTTTGGTACTACAATTATGCTTGTTTATCTACGTCTGTACCACAGTTAGATCAAATTAAAATTGTTATAACAATAAACAGTTGTAGCCAATACTGATGTTTTAAGCTGACTTTACAAATGGCAGTGAGTCTTGACAAGAATACAATTTGATAATTACATGATTACTACAATAATTTCGTGATGCCAGAATATGAAAATTCATCGCTAAAACTGGAAAAGATTTTACTGACCACCAGTAATGTCATGTTTTTTTTTACTATATTCTGGCTTCACGATAAAATGAAACATATTGAGCAGCTTTTATCAGGGATTTTTCACATTATTGCAGGACACAATAATTATTCTATTTAAAGCCCCTGTACATAAAAAATAATTCAATCCATGCTGATATGGCATCAGTTCTAAATACGAAAAATGAGGTTAATTTCACTAAATACTTTTGTGTTCGTAAAAACTACATTTACTTATGTTTATGTTTGAAAGCTCTTGGTGTGAATAGAATAGATGCTTTTATGTATGCTTGGTACGAACGTAGTGTAGTTTATTCATTTAGTCCAGAGGCATCACACGCTATAAATACATATATAGAAACTATGTGATTAACAATTACCTTATAAGTGGACTGGGGCTTTAAAGACCCATTGTGTACAGTGAATTCTTGTTTGTTGTTAAAATGTGTGAAATAATAATTTCCAGAAATAACAAAGGGTCATATGTATGTAAGTTTATAACTATATTTTTTTTTAATTTAAAACTCATACATAATGGGTCTTTAAAATAATTTCATTATCATATTTCACTGCAAGTAAATGTTGTTGTGTTGATTTGCAGATGGCATTATATTTGTTTATTAAAACACACATTTTTCACTTTATCTGGCATCAGAATCAGGTAACTGGGAATAACAATTCAACAGAAAAACATGGCATTCAGAACAAGGAAGGTTCAAATGGGAAATAAATTTCCCAACAACAGTTTTAATTACCTGAGTAACTATGATCACCAAGTCCAAAAAGCAATTGTTTTTTTGGACCAGTTTTTTCTCCACCTTCATGCTG
Source organism: Congeria kusceri (assembly GCA_027627225.1). Taxonomy (NCBI): domain Eukaryota; kingdom Metazoa; phylum Mollusca; class Bivalvia; order Myida; family Dreissenidae; genus Congeria; species Congeria kusceri. Next base: position 65,766,356 of record CM051025.1, on the reverse strand, counting down.
ACGTTCCGGTTCCTTAGTTACTAATAAAACAACAATTCATTATTGATTTGACTAACAAAGGCAAGACAATACTATGAATTTCTCATAGCTTTCTTATTGTAACAATTGACAAGGCTAATTATTAATTTCCAAACATTTCAGTTAAAATGTGTGGACAAACTAACAAAATAACCTGTTTTAACAAGTCGCATTGCTTATAATTGTTCGAAATTAAATGCATTTGAATTTAAATTATTAAAACAATAGTTTAACAATAATTTAATACAATAACTTTATAAATGGCAAGGCATGCAAAATTATTATTATATCAGTAAGTCATTATAAATACTCAGATTATGTTGTTGTTTTTTTTCAATTCTTTAGCCTTTGAGAAACAAATATATAGTTTGTTATGATTAAAACTAAAGCAATATATTAATTACATGTATAATGAATGGTACAAGTGCGCAGGCATTTCCCCAGGATATTGCTATTAAAGGCACAGGGGCATAGACGCACTTTTGGCATTCATATAGGACACATAAAATTTAAAAAAACCATCCAATCCATTGAATGGGTTTGATGGTTTTCTTAATTGTATGTGTCCTATATGAATTTCTACAGTACTTTAGAGCTAAAACAAGCACACAAAGATAATATTTGGAAATCTGGGAAAATAGGTACCCCTTAATTGAACATTTAGGAACAAGGGTACACCTGAATTGAACATTTAGGCACAATGGTGCCCCTGATTTGGAAATTCAGACACAGGTGTGCCCCTGCATTTAAAGGCCCTTGGGAAAGGCCTGGTGTTGTGGTGGTGTTTGGACAAGTAGATAGATTATATAAATGTCATTTCAGAATTGATATTTTTTATTCCTATTCAACAAAATAAACTATGGCATTAGGAATGGCTCCTTTTAGTTTGAACAGTTAAAATCTGTGCCAGATAATTGTCATTTACTTCACCTACCCAATTTCAGTTTTTCGAGACTACTCATCAGTCCCTCAATCACAGTTGTCTTTCGTTGTGGCGTTCCTTTTATTTTTTCCAGACTCCTTACCAGTCCATCAACCACTGTAGGTCTTCTTTGTGGGGTTTTCATTATATTTTCATTGTTAACTGACTTAATCCTTTTGGACTTCAGTGTAACTGGTGTCTTGTCTGGGCTAATGACACGCTTTCCAGTTTGTTCAAGTCTTTGTGTGACTGTTCTAAAAGAAAGAGAAATACAGTAAATGCGAAATTTTAAAAATTATTAGTCAAAATGACCTCTGAAATGGTCAACACAAAAAGTGTGAAAATCTGTTGAAAATTGTTATTTTTTTGCAAATATTCAATTGCAAATGAAAGATTATCCTTAAAAACCTTTATTTTTTCAGTGTAAGACTAAGAAATTTCTTGGACTTAGCAAATTGTTAGAAAATGTCACCAGACTGGTCCGACTTTTCACCATGCCCTCTTTTGACAGTACCCTGTACGTTTTGTGATCCAAGATCTTTCCCTAATGAGAGTGTACTTACATTGTATAATATGTCCTATTAAGGTTTGCGCAGTAGTCTTTGTTTGTTTGGATTGTTTGTCATTTTCAACAGTATTTTAGTCATATTACTCTAGAAGGAATGATTATTTTTTACATTATTTGGCCTATTATTACAATCTATTAACCGGTAGTCTCAAGTCTAATGCACATTATAGCTTTATTATACTTTTACACTTTTAATATTGTAACCAGTCTATTTTGGTCTACTTCATTCACTGACCATTTATTCCTCATGGACTTCATGATGTTTTAGTTATTTAAATGTGAGGCCCATACACCTATTTCTGTTTATGCTAAACCTATTGTATGAAGTTGTTATAATTGTAACTTATTGTTAATGCAGGGCCTCTATTTGTTTTTGCCTGTTAATAAAATATATGCTTTTTGTCACGAACACTAGAGGTAATTCTTTCAAAGTCATTCTCTCCCCATTTCATTTACACATATTTTATATTACCCAGAAAATATTTAGAAATCTTGATTTATTGAATAGCTGTACTTCTATTAAAATGTACATAAAACTAAAAAGTTTAACAAATAAACTACATGTCATGGTATTCTAATTGTTTCTGTTTTTCATTATATATATTATCTGGGTAAACAATGAAATAGTAAGCCTGTTACACTGCCACCATCTCACACTTTTCCTGGGTAAGCTGGTTCACCAGTACTAAGTGCACATATGCCAGTGGCTAAAGAAACTTCAGCGAACAGGTTTTATAGTGATGACTAGACTTGTTTATGTAGCGCAGTCATAAAATATAAAAAGCATCATTTTAAGTTATGGAAGCCATAACTAATATACCAGTAACTGACAACTGCCCTAGTTGAATCAGATGTAGGGGGTACATTCAAATATATCCTTCATTTCAATTTTATTTCATTTCATATAAAATATGCCACTTAAAATCAATGTTCACAGATTGTCAAAATGACATTTTCCCAACTTTTTGTCACAGATTCAAAAAATAAAAGAACACTGTACACCAGGGAGCGAAATGACACTAATGGCGTAGACTCATTATGAAAATACAGTTTCGTTTATGAATAGTGATCATTTGAAATTGATAAAATTATAAAGCGTTACAAACGCCAAACGATTGAATAATTTGGAATGTTTCTGTTGTTTCCGTTAAATTTTGTAACAACACGTGGATCACTTATATCAAGTATTAAACGCAGGCTTCTTATAACAGTCCGGATGGCCGAGTGGTTACGGCGATAACCTTTTAATCCAAAGGGCACTGGTTCGAGCCCCGATAGGGACAAACTTTTTTCTTTTAATTTCTCTTTTTTAATTCTATTCTTGTTATTATAATGGAGCTCTAGAGTTCCGATGTTTAAATCTAACAATTTAAGGCATTTAATGACACACTTCAAAAAATGTCCCAATCTGTGAACAAGTCCCTTTAAATTGATGCAGTTTGTTAAAATGAGGCAGTTTGACTATAAAACTTCAAAACTGTATTAAACCTCTAGTAGTGATGTCTAATATAATTAAAACTTATGCAACATAGCCTAGGCGTCTACTGTTCTTATTATTTTAATAATAATATCAACACCAATTAGTCTATATTGACTACAATTAGTCAAACCTCCAAGCGGTAAAAAAGCATTTATAAGGCATAGGAAGCAATTAACATTAGAAAGCGTCGTATTAAATGAATGCAACTTTATTACCTAAGGAATAAGACACTTAACTATCAAACAAAACGTTGTTAATTAAAACGCTTTTTACTGAATAATTATTAACTATTATGTAAGATACTTGGTAACTTGCCTCCTGAATAATGCAAACTGATGCAATTTGCGCCAACAGCATCTGCAAATAATTTTTATATTGGTTTCAAAATTAATGTCCACAATCTGCCTAACCAAATCACAATCGGCATGTCGACCTTCAAGAGCAAACATATCTCTGTCTGGTTTTAAACATAATTTACATGCGGCCAAGGGCGCCGCCATTTTTTCTGCCATTTTGAAAGTAGTCCAAAATGTCGCTCAATGTACCAGAGATTGATTTATGCAATAAATCGTCTGCTGATCCAGAGTGATAAAAACTTTGTAGCGCAGAGAACAGTGAGATCTTTACTTTTGTATAAAAGTTTCGTAGTGCATAACAACAAAATAAGGTATCTGTTTCGCGAACGATGTGCAGTTAAAATTGCCTCATACGCTAACGTAAACAGTCTTTCGCAACAAAATGTCTTAAGTATTGATAATGAATTAAATTTCTGACGCAAAATATAAACCCTTTAAAACGCGTAGTCGTTTCAATTTCTCAATCCGGAACGCCGTGTGGAAAAGAAAATACATCACCGCACAACTATGGTCACAAACCACTAATTATTTTTACCAGTGCTAGTATTAAAATGCTCTTATAGAACTGTACATTATTTGTTTCTTAAATGCCACGATTATGATGACTATGATAACTATGACGATTATCATTATTATGATTATTATGATTAGTATGATGATTTTGAATATGATATGATAATGATTGTGATTTTGATAATTTCATTAAGATTTTGGTATTTTGATTTTGATTATAGATCTCATATTATTGCTGTCATTATTATTATTATTATTATTATTATTATTATCATATGTTCCGGCTATGTATCTTATTATTTAAATACCTCCGTATATCATCTATACAATTGTGTTAATGTAAAGATTATCGGAAGTTACTAATTTACTAACAATTTTGCTTTGTTATATTGCCCTAATTGTATATGTTATATACTTGGGTGAAAATAAAAGTCTTGTTCTGTTCTCTTCTGTTCATAAAATAATAGGCACTATTTTGCGCAATTTAACGCGTCGGCAGCGTATTGAACAAGTGCGTTCTTCGGTGCCATGTCAAAAACGATATACGCTCGAGATTTGTGGTAATAAAAAAACGGTGCGGCTTCTCCGACCGTCTAATAAAGTGAAATCATTATTTAATTGAATGGAATTGCACTCTCTACTCATTAAGTGCGGTAAGCGATATAGTCAATGTGGTAATGATATGCTGACCAGTTCACTATATGTAGACCCTAAATAAAATTCAGTCCATGACAGAAATATAATTTAACATTTGACAATTGTTTTAAAAAACTTGATAACAGACAATTTACTACGCCTTTATGATATAAGCTTCGAACTAGTCTATGCTTCAATGAAACGCGCATGTTTTTAAAGGGCAGTTGGAAAATGACTTCTAATATATTAATGCAAATCAGTGACATTATGAAATCATTGCGGTAAACAGTCTATACATTGTTCACATGAATAATAATGACATTGAATAAAATGTAACCAAGTTCAGTTACTACATTTTATAAAAGCCTTTGGTAGACAATACTGTTTTTGAAAAGTAGTTCCAGCGCGCTAGCAAACAAAATGAGCCAATATTTTACCTTCCTGGCCATGTTTGTGTATTTGGTTTCTAGTCTAAAAACAAAGAAAATGTAAATTATGACTAAGTAGGCATAGTAAATAGTACGGAAGCGTTCTAGTCTATATTATTTTTGTATTCCATTATCTCATAATTAGGACATACTAAGTCCTAATTAGGAGATACTAAGTCCTAATTAGGAGATACTAAGTCCTATTTAGGAGATACTAAGTCATAATTAGGAGATAGCATCTCATAATTAGGAGAAAGTAAGTCCTAATTAGGAGATACTAAGTCCTAATTAGGAGATAATATATCATAATTAGGAGATAATAAGTCTTAATTAGGCGATATTATCTCCTAATTAGGAGATAGTAAGTCCAAATTAGGGCATGCTAAGTACTTATTAGGAGATACGAAGTCCTAATTAGGATATAGTATCTCCTAATTAGGAGATACTTAGTCCTAATAGGAGAAAGTAAGTCCTAATTAGGAGATACTAAGTCCTAATTACGAGATACTAAGTCCTATTATAGTATCTCCAAATTAGGAGATACTAAGTCCTAATAAGGAGATACTAAGTCCTATTTAGCACTTATTATATCGTAATAAGGACTTAGTGTCTCCTAATTACGACTTAGTATCTCCAAATTAGGAGTTAGTATCTCCTATTTAGGAGTTAGTTTGTCATAATTAGGACTTACTATCTCCTAATTATGAGATAATATCTCCTAAGTAGGACTTAGTATCTCCTTATTAGGACTTACTATCTCCTAATTAGGAGATACTAATTCCTAATTAGGATATAGTATCTCCTAATTAGGATATAGTAAGTCCTTATTAGGGAATACTAAGTCCTAATTAGGAGATACAAAGTCCTATTTAGGATATAGTATCTCCTAATTAGGAGATAGTAAGTCCTTATTAGGAGAAAGTAAGTCCTAATGAGGAGATACTAAGTCCTAATTACGAGATACTAAGTCCTATTATAGTATCTCCTAATTAGGAGATACTTAGTCCTAATTAGGAGATAGTATGTCCTATTTAGCACTTATTATCTCGTAATCAGGACTTAGTATCTCCTAATTAGGAGTTAGTATCTCCTAATTAGGAGTTAGTACCTCCTAATTAGGAGTTAGTTTGCCATAATTAGGACTTACTATCTCCTAGTTATGAGATTCTTACTCCTAATAAGGACTTAGTTTCTCCTAATTAGGACTTAATATCTCCTGATTAGGAATTAGTATCTCCTAATTAGTACTTACTGTCTCCTAATTAGGACTTACTATCTCATAATTAAGACTTACTATCTCATAATGAGGACATATTAATTCCTAATTAGGACTTATTATCTCCTAATTATGAGATAATATAATACAAAAATAATTTAGACCGTGGCACTAGGACGCTTCCATAAAATAGTTTAGCTGGTCGAAAAAGAACTGCTACTTGTAAGCGGTTATCGGTACTCCTTCTTTTTAGACAGTTTGTTTTCATAATAATTGAGAACTTATACATAGCAAAGTTTCTCAAAAACAATTAGGACTTCGCCGTGTAAACAATAACAATATCTTAAAATGCAAAGAGTAAACGGAAAAAAAATCCAATGCAATTCTCCGACATAACCAACAGCTATTTCCAAAGTCAAGACAGTATCATTCCCGGATGACGGTTCCTCCAGCGGCCTGTGTCATAGGCCGGCGCTCAACGGGTGAAGACTTATTTGTTACTGTCAAAAGCCAAGATTGCTCTAACGGATTGGGGAAGCGATTCAGAAATTTGTTTTTCACGATGACTGTTCCTCCCCTGCAAACTTGATGAGGCAGATATACAACTCAGACTCACTCAGAATGTTGTGATCACGTCCTCGAATGACATGTCACTTGTTTTCGAATTTCTGGGCTTGACAAAACGTAGAATGTGTAACATATTTTGATCAATGGAAATGATACGTATGTACTTCACCTACGTGTTTACTCATATCGTAGTTGGTGTTGTAGTTAATGCTTATAGGGCATATGTTAGCAGTAGCACCGTCCATAGATTGACTCCTTTCATCCAAACTACCTTTTTTGCAAACGCAAACACTATTTTGTGGATAATTGTTAATTATATCTCCATTATAAATCAATCATCAGTGTTTCAAAATGACGTTCAAAGCAGTTGTTACCTGTGTATGTTAGAAAAATTGTCACTATTATGTATGATTAACATACAACTTCGGACTTATTATACGATTCAACCCAATAGTTTTCCCAGCAAGGAAATCACCTTCAGTTGCTCAAGTAATTAAATCTGTTTCCCGGTCAAAACGCCGAGAGGATGCCTATTTTTACTGTCAACAGGCACGATTGGCGTCGACCTTTGGGTCAATAGACGCTTAGGCGGAGGTCTGTTTAGGAGCCTTCATCACAGGCATAGTTTTGGTTACTTTCCTTCCAGATGCAGACATAATTGCAAATGGTATCGATTGATGGCGATAATATTGTTTTGAAACAATGAATTCCATAGCATAAAATATTTTAAATATACAATGAACCTTACTAATATTTTCAGATCTTTGTATGTTTGTACATGTATATTTAAAAAAAAATTGAATCCATTTCAGACAATGGGGATAAGTTTACTTATATGTCTTGCACAAAAAAATACAGTGCTATCGCAAAAGGAAAAGTACACTGAAACTTAATTATAGAATTAGCACTAAAAACACTAAATAAAGCCTAAATCAAATGTGTTGGCATTATGATGCAAGTAGTGATAAAGAAATGAAAGTTAACAGTGGCTCCAAATAAATCGAGAAAGAACGATTGTTCTTAGAACTAGCCTTGGAATTATGTATTCTCTTAGAATACTACATTTGCTTAGACTGTTAGTACACTAGAAAGCATTGAACAGATGTTTGGTCTACACATTCCCTGATAAATGTGAAGTCCGAGTATAAGAATAGATACCACGACCTTATACTAACTCCTTTATAGTATGCAACGCTTTTACACAAACACGTAAACTAAGATGTCTGGGTTGCTATAAACAAGTTGTAGTTTTGACATCTACCAAAATATATTTCTGTCATATTAAATAGATGTAGATCAGTCGTAACCTGAAAGTGTTTGCATTGCATTATGCAAACATTCCTTGAACCATTTCAATATTAATGAGAGCAATACATGAAACTCGCATGAAGTGAATGTCATTGACACAATAAATGTCGAAATGTCTCACGTTTATGTTTATTTTTTACAGTATTGTACTTTTAACTTTTGAAGTCACATCTGCATATACAAAAAATACCGATATACATTTGTGACAAAAACCTGCCTGTTGAATTTGATTGCATTTAAATGTTGTAAAAATAATAACAAGATTACCTTAAAGTTACACTTCTGTCAATTTCATTACCTTGAAACTTGCCTTAATTGTAAAATAATTATTGTACAAAATACATTAAACGTCGACCGGCCCTACGTTTTAAAGTGTGTTTAGATTTGTTTTTAATATTAATAAGTTCTTTCTTGTATCATTTTGACTTGAAAGACTAAATCTCAATGTAGTTATTTCTGTAGGTTAATTATTGTACGTTGTCGTTTTGTTTTATGATTTTAAAGGAAAATGTCACTTTAAGCAAGTGTCTTTGTATAGTGAAGAAACATTTGAAGCATCCTGCAGAATATTTGTACTTGACTTACAATACGCGTACAGTTGCCGACAAATGCGCAAACAGAATGTACGTGTATTTTCCTTCTTTATGCATTGTTTTAATGTTGTTCATTGGTAAGGATTGTTCTCTGTGATTGTTCTGTGCGTTCTAGCGAAGTGAACCCTGTTTATTACTATGCTGCATGTACTCGTTATAAAATGCAGCATACCTTTGTCATGTGCATTACGTGTTAAGGCTTAGGAAGAATCTTAAGTGCCTGCCCTGAGCGGTGCTAAGTACAGAAAGGTCGTAAAAGTCATGAAAGACAAAAGTATGTGCATACGTCTTCTATGCGTATAACAATTTATGGATGATATGTATGAGCATTTCAATGAGTACCATTTCTATTCAAATGCTTACTTTGGACACTGAAACTTATTTTACAAATTTTACGGATCTGAAGGCTGTAATAATGTATTATTTAAGAACTCGCTTGTGACTATGCTTCAACACATTGAGCCAGTTCGAAAGGAGACATCATGAATGCGAAACATGAAGCGCATATCGACCCTGGGTGGTTATTTTGCTTCAAGAACTGTGCACGCTGTTACCCAATACAAACATCACATAAGTGAGAAGCTCTCGTAAATATGAATACGAGAGGACAGGGTGTACAATGCAAATATGCATAAACCGAAATTATTATTTAATTAAATGGAATTGCACCCTCTACTCATTAAGTGCTGTAAGCGATCAATGTGTTGATGATATGTCGACCAGGTTTCCATGATTTAAGGGGAAATAAAAATCAGTCCGAAACACAAATAAAATTTAACATTTGACAATTGTTTTACAAAATATCAGACAGGTTGATGCTGCTAGACGATATGGCTTCGAATAATTCATGCCGTTTGAATACCACATAGAAATAAATGATAATGGAAATCGGAATATGACTTCTAATATACCTCATTTGAAACTAGTGACATTTATGAAATCATTTCGGTAGAAGTATATACATTATAAACGAAATGTATTATATACACGTGATATCCATTGCACGTGTATATCATGTAGCCACGTTCAGTCTCGAGATCTAGATTTTTTCACTGAATGTAATTATTAAACAGAACGAATTTTTCTTGGAAAAAAAGACTAATACAGCAATAAATAAGAAGCAACCAATTTTCTTCCTGACTATTTTTCTGTCAGATTTCAACGCATGAAAAATATATTCAGCATTTTTGAGTAAATAGTTTACACCAATCTAGCTGCAGAGGGATAACCACAAATGAGGCATAATCCAGAAGGTGAAGCGAGCAAGCAACAACTTGCCGATAAACGACAGATGTGCATCAGTGATGTACATGTTTTACCCTTTGCCGTATTCATTGCTCTATCTCGGAAGATGATAGTTCTCTTTGATTGGTCAGCACATTCAAGCACAGTGGGCAGAGTTAGCCCTCTGTATCATGAGTGCATTGCTTTTTTGCTTATGTTGTCAAAAAGATATAAGACACACTCTACGTTTTACGTGCCTGTTATATAGTGATTCAGTATGGTGAAACAAAAATAATTGGACGCGTCATGATGTACCTCGTCGGTGTTAAGTTGTACATATGGTTATTTCAACTTTTCCCCGTCAATTATGGAGCAAAAATTAAACTTAATGCATGTTTTAAAAACGTCTTAAGAAAGAACTAAGTTTGATAGCGCAGATGAAATCAAACCGCATATGAAAATCAACACAATTAAACTCATTGATATACAATAAAACACGAAGTTCAGCATGGCTGTGGCGAGTGTTTTCGCGAAAAAAAGGCAAAAATATTAACACTATAAATACACGCTTAGAACAAAATAATACAAGTGAGTTGGAACAAAAACGTTAATGCCTGAAAGTTAGGCTGGATGACTCTGGGTCACAAGTCGAAAACAGATATGCTTGAATATTTGTCTGTATTGCATGCAAGTATGACAATCGGTCTATTTCTGTGAGCTAGGTTGGCTCGCCATAGACGGGAGGCTTAACTCGTATTACTTGATCGTACACCGACCTTGGTTCGCATTTGCATCAAGAACATGACATGCAGTTACCAATGCAAACATGACAGAGGCAAGAAACGATCTTGAACATGAATTTGAGAGGGCAGCAATTACAATGCAAATATTAATAACGCGGTAACGGTTTTTTAATTAAGATAAATTGCAGTTTAAAGCGATTGACTAATTACTGGTGCAAAAGCTCTTTTGAAGCAACAAGAGCAACCGAATATAACCGACAGGATCAGGTCAGACTGGCTAATTTCAGCTTACGAAAATGTATATAATATTGTCATAATAATTATATTGACGTGATAAAGACTGATAGATAATGAACTTCAATTATACATCGTGTTGGAGAAATATCCTCGTTTAAGTTTTATATTCATGCATGACCATTAATATACACATACACAATGGATACATATATTAATGTTCGTGTAATGTGGAAAGTGAACTTCCTTTAAGTGTTAACCGCTAAAAATCGGAAGAACTTATAAGTACATGTACAGTATATGGTATCCCAAAGGAATCAAAAGCAAAAAGTAATTATTTGAAAGTTAAGTAGTTATTAAATACAATATCAAACTAAAGACCGTTTAACAAAAATGACATATAATTATCAGATAAAATAAGCAACTGATATGTGTAAAAGTTTAAAACTCATTTGAGATATTACTGACAGATACAATAATACAACCGCTATACAAATAAAGTGAACAAGTCAATAGCATAAGGAAACCATATTAACACTAACGCCTTTGTCTCAATGATACTACCCACATGATCTCAATCTGGAACGGTCAGTTGTAGGAACTCACAGTGTTTTGCCTTCTAATCAACTAGGCTTCTCCGTTACTCGGATATTTATATGGCGTACACAATAATGCGGAATATATTTGTTTTATAAAACATCAAACTTTATATTATAGCTTAGACAGAAAGTTAAATAAATTAAAATATTAAGTTACACCAAAAAACCATTTTAGGGGACTTCTATTGACTCGTACTATAATTATTGTTCAGAATTAGAAAAAAAAACTCGTGTACAAGCACCGTGTGACCCAGTTCTGTGCACAATCCGAGCCAGTTTGTTTGTTGTTTTGTTAAGAGGCGTGATTTAGTGGCAGCGTTTGCAATTCCAAAAGTAAATAAGTGTCTTGCAGCCAGCTGCACGATAATACACAGAAGCGAGGGGTACCGTCTGTATATACTTACAAGACGAGATATACATTGCACATATAGACGACAGATGTTCATGCAACTGACATCAAAGTAGTTGAAATGCACGATTTACTGTTCTGCTTTTATTTTTTGTTTTTCTTTTCCGGTTCTATGTTGACTGGGTTCTTTCATGTCTTCAGTATAGCATCTACACAGCAGTTTCCCTTTAAAAATATGACAAAAACTACTCATCATCGTCTTCATCGTATTACACTTGTATGCCTTTGCTATTCAGCACATAAATAATGATCGTTATAGAGTGCAATCTTAAATTTGCCACGTTGCATACTTTGCATTTTCTGTATTTATGTGTTAACTTAATTCGTATGAGCGTGAAGTAGTAATTCGAGTATAAAGTACAAATTTAACATTTTAAAGCCAAAAACATTAACCGGCGTACATTTATTGTAGTGGAAAACACATTTACGTTTAATATGAAATTATTCGTCAATTTGGAGAACAAAAGCTTCATCGAATTTCAACTATATAAATGTACATGCAATAAACTCGTATTTAAGCGTTAATGTAAAGCAATGTTATAAATTGTAAACAGTTCTTAATTTGTGAAAACATGGCTTTTTTATGTATAATACATAGCTATGATGTGTATAACGAACATGAAAAAAAAAACGAACTGCACAAAAAGTTGAATAAGTGTTTCCTAACACACACCAGTCTATGGCATGAAGGCTAATATATCTTATTTTAATTCAACAAGGCGGCAGCATGTGCATTTTATATGGCCCGAGGTTTCTGGTTTCCAAATAAGGTAGACACTTTTATTGCTATGATTTGTTATACTTACAATATAACAAAAGAATTGAACAGGATGCACATTTGTCACCAGTTATTGAAACGTGCAAATATGCAACTGGAGCTCAAGGTGTTCGTTTATAAAACCATAAAAGGGTAGCAAGTGAAAAGCTGAATATTCGCGGTTACCTTATATATTTGTATGTTGGGACAATGGAAATAATCAATTGTTTTTCAGTGCTGTAAACTGTTTTTGTTCATGTAGGGACATTGTTAATGCCCAATTGTTTTCAGTGCACACAAAATAGTTTTAAACGTCCAGATATGCTGTTCTTATAACAAGGAACAAAATAACAAGAACTGTATTTACTTAGAAAAAAAACACAAACATCGGTATCGACAGTGGTGCTGCATATGGAGAAAATGTCGTAATGTAGAGCATCCTCTTTAGACGCTTTAGTGATGTATTACTAATTTCTGAGGATTAAAGACATACCATATTAAGATCTTAGTATAACACATTTATATGTTTTTAAAACCACAAACAATTGTTTACATCCATATTATTTAATGGGTCTTTAAAATATTTGACGCAACACAAAATAGACATAAAACGTGCCTTCAAATTAAACACACTCATGATAATTTCGACGTGTGCTACTGTAAAACTATTTTACTTTATGCTCACACGTATGTAGTATTGTGTATATCAAAACATCAGCAGTTAATACCCATATTCACTTTAAAAAAACGTCAACCATATAATAAACTTTTAAAATATGTATAATTGCAATTTATGACTACAACACGGTTTGTAAAAATAATAAAAATGTCACAAGTTTATGGGGATTTTAACAGGTAGTATATAAAAATATCGCGACCTACCCTAAGAAAGGGCTTATGAAATTTACAACTGCAATATTATTGCTCCTAGCACTGCTTCTGCAACAACTACTACTTCTTCTACCCTGGTTTTCTACGGCAACTGCTGCCACAGGAACAACAACAACAACATCAAGAACAACAACAACAACAACAACATCAACAATAATAATAATAATAATAATAATAATAATAATAATAATAATGAATGTAAAATAGGTTATGGGCAATACTTATACTTGCTTAAATTGTGATTACTCTAAATTTAGTATTATTCTGTTATTGTTACATTATAAAAGAGTATACAAATTTATAAATACGATGACAAAAAATATTTAAAAAGGAAAACAAAAATGAAATTTAAGTTAATAACTTCAAAATTATTTCGGACTTTCACTTCGGATTTAGCAGAGGACATTCAACAATTGACGCCATATAATCCTCATGTCCTGAGTTCTTCTTAACGATTTTATGCTATTTACGTCGATATGATGAAATACTTTGATAATGTCTATTGAATTGCATTGTGGCTAAAATATTCGAATATGGCATAGAAGGTAAACTATTAAGACTTATAAAACTATCTACAAAAATGTGTGAAGCACTGTTCGTCATTTTCCGAATGTTTTAACTATGCTGTATGTTTCCGTCAACGCGAGGTTATGGCACTTTCATTATTTTCCTTATTTTTAGATGATTTAGAACTGTTTCTGCTGGACGAAGCTACTGCCGGTTAAATATTGATGAAATTTTTAATACTGTTACTTTTTGTGACATGAAGAACTTCAACATTTAAATGTTTTATTTTAAGATGTTTTATTTAGTTGTTGTAATTGTCGGTGACTTGAAGTATTTACAAATAAAACTAACTTCATGGTATTTCACAAACGTGGCAGACCATTACCATCTGAAAAAATGTACTTATGCTGGTCGGTCTTAATTGGGAACTGTTTTAATTATTCATAACAATAATAAGTAGCACCATAAAGCAAAACATGCTTAAAATTATGCTAATGCCAATTTGCTCTATTTTCCGCTCCCCAAAAATCTCAGTACATCTTGCATCCGTCATCGACTGGACTGACATGCATCCAAACAAAACGACGCGTGCTTGTCATAATTCCGCCTTGTTCCCACTGGAGGAATACATGAATCTTATGTCCCTGACGAAATAACTTTGTTCGGCGTATCAAGGTTTTGTTTCATCGTTTGCAGGTGTGTTATTCTGAAATCAGAAATTGCCAGAATGAAACGTATTTTTTTTTGTTTAAAAATTACTAACAATACATGAAAACGCATTTATATATATAATATAAATACCGTTTAAATATAAAACGGTGTAATAATTTATACTTATAATTCCGACAAATGTATTGTAATACCATATTTATTAACTAAACAAAAAGAACCTGGAAACTTTTGCTAAGGTATGTTTGGAGTATTTGCCAATACAAACATGTTTGTTCTCAAAATTTAGCTTAAGGATATTCTGTTCAAAAACGTTTTTACATACAGTTTTTCATTTTTTTATTTTCGAAACGAAGTGGGATAAAGCTAACGCAATCTTAATACATTACTATGATCCAACTGGTTGTCAACAAATACTTCAACACTGGTATTAAAATATCGCGAAGAGAAATATAATAACCTAAACCACAAACTAGAAACGCTTTAAAATATGTCAATTTGAATTTCAGGCCGTAATTGTCTGGTCCGTCAACGATATGGTCCCTCATGGAATTGTGCCATTATACAGTTTTTATACTTATTATTGGGTCAACGTCTTCTGTCTTTCCAAAATATCGTATATCTTTGAGTGAGTAAACGAGTAGAGTAGCTGCACAGAAAAGAAAAACTATTTTCATTGCAATGTTCAATAATTGAATTCATGATTAAACAAACAAGAGCAGATGTGAAGAGGGTAATTAACACGTGCAAAGCCCCTTTCGTTTACACTAAACGTTTTTATCATGTTTAAATTCGAGGCATGTGTTTAATTGAACAGACAGACCGACAAACAGACATGTATCGTGCTAGAAGAATTTTTATCAAATGTGCAGAATTTTATTGCAACGTTTAAAATTTATTGAATGTCAGTTAAAGTTTAAACAAATGTTAATAGTCAGAATGGTATACCAAATACAATACAGAACCCTGTTTTTGAGTGTAAAAATACAAACTGTTCAGCTATATTTTTTTAATTTGTATTTGTATTCCTGTATATGAAATTCGATGTCATAACTTATACAACATTAATGTAAAAAACAACAACACAAAAGCATTGGGTACAGTGTGATCTAACCTTTAATTGAACGATTGTCATAGTATTATAATTTTATATAGAATTGCGTTAGCTCGCAGTTACGAATGAAGTCATAAATATCGTAATGACATGTTAATAAGCGTTGTACTGAAAGCGACTTGTTCACAGATTTGTTGTTGTTGTTGTTTGTTTTAGAAAAAATCATTTCACGTCTAAAATGCGAAATCTTAATCTTTTGGACTAAAAAACTCGATTATAATATCAGAAAAAAAGCATTATATTCTTTTATTTTGGGAATATGTGAAAAGCATGTTTGAAATTGTCGATTTACAAATCTATGCAACGGTCTCTTTAAATGAAGTGTTCAGTTTTGTTTTCCTATGTACAAAGTTCAAATGATATTCATATCCACTCTACTACAAGACTAACTTCAATGTAAACTTGCATTATAAATACTGAAAGAGATACCGGCTTACGAAATAAAAAAGTTTTAAATCATTTTAATTCAGTTTTAAGTAATTCATATACTGCTGCTTTATGCAATCAGGCCAATTTTTTATTCATAACGCGACCATGAAGAAACAAAACTGTTATTATAATTTATAAAAATAAGGTTGTTTTATTTTTTGTGCAGTTCAGATGACAATGTAACAGTTATACAAAACTGAATAGATGATAAATCTGTATATTTAATTAAACATTCGAACATTTTTTCTGACGCAGCGACATCAAAAAGATGCTTGTGGCAAACTTGTTCCTTGTGACATATTGTAAACCTGCGTAATTTGAGAATTTAGTTACCGTCGTGTTAATAGTAAAGACGCGGTCTCAGTTTCTCCTTTAATAGCATACCTGGTTCCGCTGTAACCCCAATTAGGGTCTCAATATCGCATCGTTGAGCAATATTATGTTCGAGACATACGCTCCATTAGACGAGTCCAAATACTCCTAGAGTCACCTTTGGACCTCCGTCGTATAAACATTCTCACAACGAGAGTCTCGCGTGCCAAGACGAGATCGTGACGTCAGCGTAATTACCGGTTGAATTTTTCCTAATGAACTATTAAAACAAACGAAAATAGTTTCCTGATTTTTTTTTTTCGGAAATGTGTTTTCTCTAAAATAAATTAACTGAATAATTTATGTAGAGGGGTAAATTAAACATCGAACAATACATCACAATAGTATACTCATTTTTGGAAACTGTATGGACTACTACAAATCTATTAATATAAAATTTTCATGTAATTAAATATGATAACTAGTATAGCCATAATTCATAAAAAAAAAAATATTTTTATATTTGAATTCTGAATAAAATGTAAATGGTTACCTTTTCAATAGATCTAAGTAAATTATGTTTGTTCTTATGAATGTTCCTATCTTTAAGTAATAAAAATTAAATATCCGGTAATATTTTATTTTATTTTATATATACACTACATGTATATAGTTGCATCGCTATATAATTCCTTATGAGCTTTTACAAATAACAAAACAACCGTTTCGAAGCAATACATTTCGTCGCATGTGTGGTCAACAGTCACCGTCACATGCAAGGCTTTGCTGCTGTAACCGCTGGAAGCTCGCCTCATTGGTTCGAATTAATTTTCAAATGCATGGTTCATTAAAGGTTTTCCCGCCTGTGAAAAATTTGTCGCAAGAAAACACATTTAGCACTCGGTTTACAGTAAAAGCAAACAATTATTTTGCTTGCTGCTTTTGGTGTTTTGTGGATACAAAATTTTAGTAGGCGTTTTGTCACAAAATTAAACAAAATAGAACAAAAAAACACCATAAGAACGTGTTTCGTTAATAAAACAAAAAGAATGATGTTCGGCTTAAATGCTTGTGAAAAACATTAAAACAACAGCAAAACAAATTCTCGAGCATGGGTGATATTTTGGGTGATATTTTGGGAAAACATAGCACTAAATTCTACATTGTTTTGCTCGTGGGGCAATACTTTCTTTCACGATTATATTCGAAAAACATATCGATGCTGGTTAATTTGTGATTGTTCTGTGGAATTTGAAAAAAAAAGTCATGGAACATACAACATAAACATTCTAAAAAGTCTAAAAATAATGGTAACTATTAGCCAATGGATTTCGAAGCTAGCAAGTTAAACGCATTTTAATTGGCTGACATTTTAGACTAAGATAAGAATAAGGTTGGGATTTTTTAATTCTTACAATGGTTTGCCGAATAGATTACTTAAGATTCGGACGTATGGAAGACAAAGGGAATAAATAAATGTTGATTAAATAAAAAAAAATGCGCATTTTTTAGTAAATCTGTAATAGATTAATCATAAACGGACGATTCTTTACTTGCATAAACACAATCTGCGATATGCATCAACATAAATTCAAATACTCGTTATGTCAACATCGATTTCGAATCAGTTTTTTTTAAGAGAAACCGATTATTTCAGCATTACGATTATCGTCTAGAAATCAAATTTCGCTTCCCGAAAACAATTCGGAAGAATTGCTTTAATAAACGTTCCTCAAGGTTTTGTTTATTTTCCACAGGTGCAAGTGTCACTTATTTAAATTTTAAGAATGGATACTTTTCAAAGCAAAATCGGTCTCTGTATAGTCAATTGAAGTTATTGAAAATGTTCTAACTTGTAACAATCGCATCTTACGGAAAGAACCCATTTGCGAAGAGCAAAGTGAAAGGACACAATTTGCATATTTATCGAACAATTTTTGCATAGATTGCAACCTTAAAGACAGCGTGTTATAAGGGTCAATTGCCGGGTTACCCTTGCTCAGTAAATGAAAAAAGGTAAAATGTATAAATCTTACCCCATAGCGCTTGACTTTAACAGGAACAAAACGATCTTATCATGGCGTATGCAAATTTATACGAACCGATAGTGACATGATTACATAAAGAGTTCAGCTGTATAAATTCACGGTGAACTTGCGCATTGTTACGGGAGGCAATTTGCATGCGATAATGTAATAATGCAGTAGATTCGCCTGCCGCGGCCTATCGCGAGGAAGAATAGGCACTGTTTGTTTAGAATGAAATGGAGGTTGCGGGTTATAGGTCAGCCCTCCACCCGACATGTCAACCTCCATGTCGGCATTGTATGGTGGTTCAAACCCCGCAGGTGAAAGAGTCGCATTTGCAAGCCGCCCGTATTGTGTTGCAGTAGTTGATTAAAATGCATTAATATCATTTAAAGGATTTCGCAATATTGCGTTTTCATTCAAATGCAAGATGTCACTTTCGAACAGCGTTCAAAGTGGTCGGGTACTCGGGTCGCGCGGTCGCTCTTTGTGATCTGCCTAATTTACTGCCACTACCAACAGTTACACCAGTGTGTACTATTTGGCATCACAAGAACAACAACTACCTCTACAACTGTTATTATTACTGTCCAGTAATTAATGGTGATGGCGACAACGACGACGACGTTGATGATGTTGATGATGATGATGATGATTAGAAGAAGGAGAAGGATAAGGTTGTTGAAAGAGACGGAGAGAATAAGAAAGGTGATGATGATGATGATGATGACCACGACCAACGAAGACGACAATGATAATTATTACGACGACGACGTCGAAGAAGAGGATATTGTTTATGATGATGATGATTTCGATGATGTTGTTGATATTATTGGTGATGATGAAGATGCTGCTACTGCTGAAGATTATGATGATTTTGATGATGTAAATGGTGATGATGTTAATGCTACCGGCGATTGTGATGATGATGATGATGAAGAGGATGAGGAGGAGAAGAAGAAAGAGGATGATATGATGATAATGATGATGATGTGATGATAGATGCAACAATGATTATTGTAATGACGACGACGACGACGATGATGATGGTGATGCTGCTGCTGCTGTTGATAATGCTGCTGCTGCTGCTGCTGATGATGATGATGATTATTATTATTATTACTATAATAATAATAATAATTATTATTATTAGGATGATGATGATGATTTTGATGATGCTATTGATGATGCTGACGATTATGATAACAATGATGATTTTGATGAAAATTATGAAGATACAGCGTAAAAATCACAATATATATAGTAACTGTATGTACGATATAAACAGGTGTATAGTTTTTCTAATCCGCTATGAAGAACAGGACGTAGAGTTCGTTCTTTATTCATTCACAAAAAGCAAGGCGTTTTATTTCAGCTTATTTGCTTAAATGAAGCGTTTGATTTGAGAATTAAATAAGCAGGTAGAAAAGAATCAGTTTCAATGCATTGTACAATGCATTTGTAAGGAAACGTGAAAATCGGTAATTACGCTTGAATTCAAATAAATTGATAGCTTTTTGAGAAAAGAAGGGATAATACTTGAGTGTAACCCTTATATTATCATCTGAGATCGATGTAATTTTCAGCTATATAATAATAAACCTCCCTTCTTTGACATTCCCATTTGCATTATTGTGTATATTTAATACGTCTTTCCGCTGTTATTACACATCCAGCAGTACTTGCAGATGAGGACAATGTTATGTTTACGGTAACGTCAATCAAAAAGAAGAAAGCACGCCCCGTTTTTCTATTACTTTGTATACGGGCGTGCTGACATAATAATGCGTTTAAACACGATTCGGTTGCGGTGTAACAATTTGACGAAATTCGATTCTTGTGAGAACGGTTTGAACGAAATCTTTGGTTAGTAGACAGAGATATATTTGAAAGAAAATAATAATTTTTAAATTTCCGTTCTTTTCTGTCGGCACATGGTACCCGGACATTTGTCTTTAATGAAGCATAGTTTGTTGTAATTATTTGTAATGACATGGAGCGGGATTTATGTTTAATGTTATTTCGATGAAATAAGGAACATGCATTGTGTAAACAATATTTAATATGTGTGTTTTAATATATGATATTTTCAAATGTTACAATAGTATTGATGAAATAATTTTGTTTATATATTGCAATCAATTTTTACCAGAAACATGGGATCTTAAAGGGAATAAAATAATGTTATATTTCACTTTTGCAACAAGGTGTGTTAAGGTATTAATTGTCAATAACCATTTAATATAATTATGTTTGGCTAAGGAAATATACATATTACGGCAATACAATTACAAAAGTTAGGAAATTACACAAATATGTAAACACTTATCTTTAAATTATACAATAAAATGGAACACAAAATAATCGTATGGACAATAATTGCGTTAGTAATCTGTATTTATTGCAGTAATAGGTAAAAATAAATGCAGTAAGGCCATACAAATTTGATTCTATGTTTAGCGTCCCTACGAGTTTTCGAAACCTACCAACCAGGGGGGAAAAAAACAAACAATGAGTCGATAAAAACATTTTTCTATCACCACTTATTCACAGCAATGGTACAAGCTAAAGAAAATGTTTACTTGCAAAACTGTTATATATCATCTTCATATTGGGAACCTACTTTAACACAGTATTTTAACTGTGTAAATTGACTAGTTGCACACTGTTTTACAAATATTGGTAAAAACAATTAAAAGTCTTTTTTTTTCAAATTTTAATATGCTTTCCAACTCGATTTGTCACATTGTCAAATTTTTTTCTTTTTTTTCTTCAGGCATTCAAAAACCTACCAGCCCAAGGACGCTAAACATAGAATCAAATTGACATGGCCTAATAGGTAAAATACGGAGTTCAATTGATTATCCGAATATAAACTTAATCAAAGTATGAACTGTTTCAAAATACATGTAAATTAATATTTCAATGCTACATATAAATGCAATAAATATATACAGCTATGTACGAGTACATTAACGTTAATAACGATATTAACAACCTGAAAATACCTTAAAACGATAGAGGTAAGTTAGCAAAATGATGTCACTGCTTGCATGGTAAAACTGTGAACGAATTGAACGACTTTTTGTGCTTAAATCATTACAATCAATGTCGCTTAACATATTTAATGAATTCATGCAGTTTGAATCATGTTCATTAATTTATGTTTTATTTTATCAAGGTCAGTGCGTCAATCACATTTTTTATTTTATATAATAGGTGATCAACTTAAATTGTCAAATAGCCACAGTTATAAATCCTGCAGCGTTTAAATAGTATCATTTATGAATTGGAAGAAAAGCCATTAGTGCATTTCACAAAGGCACACACGGTATCACGTATACAAAATGTAATAACGATTACTTAAGATATTAATATTACAATTTTCATAAATGTTACCAAAGACATCATACTTATTATTCGCTCAGAATTTCTTTACAAAATTCCGCATTCAAATCAATGCATGTTTCGACCTTTGTACTGCAGGTCCTTCTATTATGCAGCAGTTGCTTTGATGTAGAGTATGCAAATCTTTTCAATAGACTCTCCACAATATGCTTTTGACACAAGGCGGGGATATGTCTGGATTTCCATAACTGTTCAAATGCACTCAGAGATGGTATGGAGGTACGATTTAATTGGAAATTTTGCCTTGCACCAAAATGGCTTCTGTCGGGTTTGTTTACTCTTTAAGCAGCGGTATCGACACTTTTTAATCTTCGGAACGCGACCTTAAATGATCCGCAATTTGGTCGTTATTGAGTAGACATTCTGCATTGTGAGTCAACGAGAAATGCTCTGCATTGGTTGACCGATGAATGAAGAGTTATGCAAAATATATTGAATGGAGGTATTTATTAAAATAACCGCAAGGCTATGTAAATTGATCAAAGGTGAATCTTTTTTTTTGATGTTTACATAGAATTGATGGTTGTTTAACATAACAACAACAGAATCTATAATAGTGAACTAAATTGTTCTGCGGTATAATTTCGCGGCAGTTCATTGTTATTAATAGATTTTGTAAATGCAATGATGCATATTTTAGTAGTGTTAATTTATTAATCGCCAATTAAAAATACCAAAATTAATCTTAAATCAGCAGTTATTCCGAAATAGTAAAGAAAATGATGCAATACCGATTGATGAAATTCGTATATAATAATACCAATAATAATAATAGTGATAATAATAATAATAACAACAACAACAATAACAACAACAACAATCATAATAATATTTACTTTTTAATTTATCCAATTGCGAAGTGAAAATATATGTAGTTGATTTTTAGAATTATATTCACTTAAAAATGTTAACTTAAATTTCTTAGGGATATGTAGATATGTATGATTGCCAGCCCGAGTTTTAATCAGAACAATGACGTAACCCTATTATTCAGCTTTTGAAAGATTTTTTAGATCTTTTATAAGAACTGCTCATGATCGATATATTCGCTCATTGTTTCAGCGAAATAAATCATATGTCATAACTCTTTACTGTCTCACGGACTATCTAATTCATAATTGAATCGAACGATCGCATGGGAGAATAATGCTCCAGCAATTTAGAACAATTTTTGTAGTTTTCTTCTCAAAGATTTGCCGATTACATTGCAAATGGCAGCGACAATTACCGTTCGCTTCGTCTACTGCGCCGTACCTTCGATTTTCACGACATCAGATATGTTTCACTGAGTCCGATCTTCAAGAAAGATTTCGGCAACGCATGTTTTTGATTGCATGCATATATTCTTGCAATGACATTTAGCATCTCAAAATAGCAGCAAATTGTCATAATTACGATTAATAATCTTTGGTTTTTACTTTATTAAGTCCCAGATTATCTATTATATCGCCGAGGTCACTTCGGGTGTTATATTGGGTGTTATATAAAACATAGTTATCAATGCACCAATAATAGTGAAATTACGGCAATTCCACCCTGAAAACATTTGATTAGCGATCTGGCACAAAAAAGCACTTATTCTATCGATTTCACATCTCTGCAATTTGATCCAAAAGATCGAATCTGGGACAGAACCTGTGAAGCCAATCTCTCAACCCTGATCGCGAGGTTACGACCGTGAAATGGTATCATGATCAACTAATGTAATACTATACTACTGTATGTATGATTTGGTATTGATGGACATATCAACACTTGTCTAAGCATTGTGAGCATTTTAACTGTCATCATTGTAATCGAGCTATAGATAGATAGGTTTGCAGTTAAATTTTTTGATCACTTAATCATCTTAGCGTATTAGTAAGCTGTATTTTATACTTATTAATAAAAACCGGGCTTTATGCATGTGCGTAAAGTGTTGTCCCGGATTAGCCTGTGCAGTCCACACAGGCTTGTCCAGGACGGCACTGTCCGCCTACAGTGGATTTATGTTTAGAAGAGACTTCCTTGAAACAGAAAATCCCATTAAAGCGGAAAGTGCCGTCCCGGATTAGGCTGTGCGGACTGCACAGGCTAATCCGGGACGACACTTTACGCACATGCATTAAGCCCGGTTTTCCAACGACACGCCTCAAATAAGTTAAATTGCCCTGTTCATGCATAAGTAAACTCTTGCGATGTTTTACTGTGACATTTTGGCAATTGCCTTAAAGGTGCAGTTTCACGGATATTGGCTGTGAAAAATGATTTTCTAAAACTGCTCTATAAGACATATTTCAAAGTTTGAATAGCACATTGTTCGTGCAAATCTAAAATTGTGACCAACATATGTTATTCTTTGAGAAACATTGCTACCTGGTAGTTATACCCTAGTACTTTGTACACAAATAGTCATAATTACTATCAAAATAATTATGTTAGCAACCGAAACAGCATAACAGACAAAAAGTTTCGATACATTCTACAAATTCCTGCTTTTAAATTCCATTTTAGGAGCAATGTTTGTCCAACCCCAAACCGGGGGACTGTCCCTTTAAATATAGGACAATGTCCGTAACGTCGGAAATAAGTTGTTATTTACTGCTGATGTAGCTGAATTTCTTTTTCAATTTTGTTAATGTTCTTTGTCATTTTGTTATGCATTCATTTTCAGAATCCCAGGAAATCCCGCAAATGTCTGTCGATAAGTAAGCAGGCCGACGCTTTCTTTCACTCGTCCTTTTTGCACTGGCACGGATTCATATGATGGGTATTACATTACATACTGTTTCGATGTAGCACGTATTTGGTAGAAAGTGTTTGGTTACTTTGTAGCAATAAATAGCTAGCTACTGTCGCACCTGGTGGCAACAAATTGTTTCATGTAGCATGACCACAATGTAGACTGCTTGGCCACAAGGTGGATCTATATACAGATTGTACAAGACAATTTCTATCATGAAAAGGTGCTATTCTATGTATTAATTACCTATTGTGCACGCCACAAGTTACTGGCAGTGTCATCAATGTTCATTACTTGGGTACAAAATCTAGTTGTGGTGAATCAAGGTGCTAAGTATTTTGGGAAAACTTTTCGAATCCAGTGAACACTTGTGTCCATCTTTAACTGATGGTTATCTCTGATTTTGTACCAAGCCAAAAACACATTTGGAACGCAGCATTCAGCCAGCCCGCGATAACGTTCTCATTTTCAACAACAGCAACACCATAACCTGGAATGCACCATCAATTAAAATAGCAAACAGCTTCAGCAGGCAGTTTTAATCGCCAATAAATCAATTCTATCATTTCCTGGCAACCGAATGCCTCTCAAAACGACCTCAGTGTCAATCCCTCGCACCTGGGTACGAGGCCGTAGGTGCAGAGCTGCACGATATATTTCGAAGTCAAGCTGACTCGTGCAAGAATGTTGATAACACTTTCAACGATTGTTCCGGTAAATGCACCGTGACGGGCTAATATGTCTACAGATCTCTCCGGAAAGGTTGCAGTCTGAGAGATCCCCTTGCCACTGCTGCCAACGCCAGACCTTTGGCACTGTTATGTATTTGAACTGAGGAACGAAACTGTTGGCATACGTCTGACGGCTTGGTAAATATGGCGGCACAGATAGCCTGATTATGACGTTTAATGTATTGGAACGTGCGAATCTATTCTAAATAAAATTATTGTGTCTGATTATATAGCAGATGTGTTCGCTAACTCGACAACATACACAGTTTCTCGACGTTTGACATGCACGTACAGTGCCGCTCAATAAATCTTTGTTTGAAAAAGCAAAATGTTGTAAACATTTGGACTTTTGTTGATTTCATTTATGATTGTACCATTTCAACAAACGTGTTGACCAGACAGGACAAAATGATGATGATGATGATGAACATGATGATGATGATGAAAATGAGCAGCAGCCCCATTATTATTATTAATAGTATTAGTATTAGTATTATTATCATTATCGTTATTATAATAATAATTATAATAATAATAATTATTATTATTTTATTGAATATTTCTTTGCCCCTGAAACACTGTCAAAATAAGATACGTAGGGAAATCTGAATGATAAGACAAATAAGTATGCGTTTCAAAAGTATAGTTTAAAATTATGACTCCAATATATTCATGTCAACGACTTCGTATCGACATTTCTCTCCCTTTTATTTTATCCTAGTTCGCCAGTCATCTGGTCCGATCGCTCAGACACTCAAATTGATAGGATCTCGTTTGATAGGTTTTGTTTCAAATTTGCCTTTGAGAGGAGCAGTATAGGTTAATAGTGTTAAATGTGAGGTAATGCTAGGTAATCCGTTGGCATTGATCTAGTCCTCCGCAAGCTTTATTAAATGATAATTAAGTTTCCAGTTACACACGTATACCAATTAAGTTCTGCTTTATTACCTTGTATATCTTTAGTAATGTCGAAAGCCAAAACCTGTAAATGGTTGATTAGGACTAACAATAACTGTTCCATTTTTTTTCAACCTTTCGTGCATTTCAAACGTTCGTTTGCACCGATCTGTGGTAATTGTTTAATTGCCTGATTCATGGTTCGTGTTTTATAGCCCTCTCGTTTTTGTGCCATTTTTTGTTTGTTTTAGGTTGAATGTCATTTTGGAACGCAGGACCGTTATGTCCTTTTTTGTTCGTCTCGTCTCATTTGATCTTTTGTGTCAGTTTTCTTTGATCTGTCGGGCATAATGTGTAAGGTGCCAAAATCTATGACTTACAAGTGGCCATAATGTTAATCTGATACAAAGCCATTGTCATTGACACGGACGTAGGTGAGTGCTATTAGTGATTATATTTAAATTGTTTTTTTTTTCTATATTATTTTCGGCGTAACTGTCTTAGACACTTTTGACCTACTTACTAATCCCATCAAATGGAAAGAAAAAAAAGATCATTAATCCCGAATGAATAAAAACAAATCATTATATTGATTAAAACTATAACGGCTTATAATTGTAAAGGATAGATTTGTACAAAACTTGGAATACTGATGGAAATCAACAAAACGTTCTTTAGCATCAAATAAATAGAGAATACATGGTTGGTGCCGGGATGGAGAAAGTTTATCCGGTGAGGCTTAGAAAATGAAAAAAGGGCGTGCTTTAGCGAGCCCTATTTTTGTTTTCGGGCCGAACCGGATAAACTTTCTCCTTCCCGGCACCTACTGTGTATTTTATTTATCCTGAGCTCTATCCAATTGCATAAAAAAAAAAAACAACACTAATTTAAGGTTTAAATTAAAAAAAAAATGTAGACGGACCTCTAACCTAATAACTCGCTTGCATGTACGCGTACAGCCCAGAAAAAAATAGTTCTCTATTTCTTAATCACTTTTATTAAAAAGCGAAAGTAAAATATTAATAAATCTTATTTGCTGATGTCAGTACGACACGAAAATGACGTAGTAAATTTGATTTTGTTTTAAACCAGATTATATTGGTTTTTAAAGAGTTTAATTACGTCACACCAACTACGTCATTCATTTTGAGATACAAGTAAGTTTACACAATGTAGTCAAACCAGAACGCGAGTGTTTTGCAGTTTAAAATACATGAAATCGGAATAAATATTTGGTGTTTCTGTGTTTTGGATGGATTATAGATGCAATAGCATTTAGATAAAAAGTGTATGGAATATTTGCCTCGAAAGTCGAATGGAAACGGTGAGATTGATCCCTTTTCAATTTTCAACAATTTACTCGGATAGTTGTGGGTGGAGGACAGTGTAACAGAAAGTGAAATAAATCATAAAATGTTTATTTCTATGTTAAAATTACAGATGTAGCCTTTGATGACTTTTTTCATTTCTTTTCATCGGAAATTTATTTCTTTTATGTTATTTCTTTTATGAATACGCTTTGTTGGTTGACCAAAGAAAGTCTGTCACAAAGAATAACCCGCTTGCATCAGATTCAAGTGTGTTGAAATGTACGGTGGCATGGAGGTGACATGATAATTTTTTTCTTTTAGGTATTTACGTGCGCACGTGAAGGTCTTTACGTGCGCACGTGATCATCTTTACGTGCGCACGTGATCATCTTTACGTGCGCACGTGATCATCTTTACGTGCGCTCGTAAAGGTCTCTACGTGCGCACGTGAAGGTCTTTACGTGCGCACGCGAAGGTCTTTACGTGCGCACGCCAAGGTCTTTACGTGCGCACGTGGAAAGTCAACCAATGACATTGCCTAAAATATAAGCAAGTGTTCAAGAGAATCGGCACGAAATTTGATAACCGAACTAGTATTACAACATATGTTCTGTAAATGTGAAGCTACATACATGTTTATTTATTAAATCTCTAACAGCGAAACTAAGATAATAAAAACAAAAAACCAGTAGTGTAAAGTAAATCGTTGTTCATTAAACATCGATTTTTGTTTAAGATTCAAGAACTATTATATACATTTACTATCGTTTAAACTACTTAACCTTTAAAATAGTCGGAAATCATTGAAATGCTTTAGATGGTGCATCAAGACAAACCCTAAAATGTATAAATTTATGTATACAATGCTGTTTGCGTAGCCATAATTACAACAGCACACACATATGATAGCGGACAATAACTGGGCAGCATACAATTGAATATTCAAAGAAGTTCAGACAAATAATAATTATGACACCTGACAACTTGTGATACAGTACATGTCTGAGCACTTAAATATTACGTCTAAGGTACATATATCATAAATCGTAGAATCTTTAAGATATTTTCTTACTTTCCACATTGAATAACATTATTTATTTTATTTAAAAGATAAAGTAAATAATATACATTTACTTTTCACATAGAATGCAATTATTTATTTTATTTTAAAGATAGTGTAACTACGTCTCAAAATGGTTAAAGTCAACATGGATTAATCCTTAAACAATCATGTGACAAAATGTCTACCATTTTATTAACATCACCCATATCTGCCTTTTTTCAGAGGAAGGACGTGGGGTAGACTTAGCGGACGTGTTGATGTTCTGGACAGGGGCAAGTTCAATACCGCCCATGGATTTTGTCAAAACCCTTGAAGAAGATTTCGTTACATCGCTTGAAAGAACATTGCCCGTAGCTCGTACGTGTGGCATGGCTTTGGAACTGGTCAGAGGGTTGTCCGATCCGGAATTATTTAAGGAGGACATGGTAAAGGCTATTCAATGGAGTGGGGGTTTCCATTTGTGCTAAAAGGAAAAGGTTGAACTAAATTATTCATGCACGCAGTTCCTCGCTGCTCTCGTTTCTATTCAGTAACAGTACTTGGAGCGTAAACTGAGAAAAATGTTATTTTTATTGTCAGACTTAACGTTTTGCACTTTGCTTCTTTTTTATGCCCCGGCACCTTGATGCGGGAGGCATATAGTGATTGTCCTATCCGTCCGTCTGTGATTCCGTCCGTGATTCCGTACGAGGTTAACTAGATTTTATCGTTTCATCCACCCATATCACCCAACCTAACTTTTACCATGACCTTGACCTAATTTGAATAATTCAAATGGGCTGTCCAGCAACAACCGGGGGCATGTGTGTATTAGAACACAGCGTCTTGTATTCTCTGGTTTTGCAATTGATTATCGTTATGTTTAATCATAGAAGCAAATTACTTAATTCTTTTTTGTGATCAGTTTGGGAACCAACTGTTAAAACGTCAGCTCATAGTATTATACTAAATTGATTTATAGTTTTGAATGTGATTGTTTTTCATTTACGTATATAGA
Source organism: Congeria kusceri (assembly GCA_027627225.1). Classification (NCBI taxonomy): domain Eukaryota; kingdom Metazoa; phylum Mollusca; class Bivalvia; order Myida; family Dreissenidae; genus Congeria; species Congeria kusceri. The sequence continues at coordinate 65,736,708 of CM051025.1, read as the reverse complement.
GAAACCCGTGCTAAAATCTGTAAAAATCTAGAAATTTTGACAGTTAAAATGGAAAGCTCTGAATGTCTAGTACATCCGACTGTTATATTGTTATTTTGTTATTGTATGTCACAGTCTTAATGAAAAAGATGTTTACAAATATAAAATCACATTTATCCAAAAGCAACACAACTTTCAGTTGAACGTTGCATCATATGCGATCCAACTATAGTAAGAGAAAATTAATGTGAATGAAAATTCTGACATATTCTTCAGTTATAAAAAAAAACACTGAAATCATAGTTTGACTATATTTTCAGAATAGTTTTGTTCCTTTTTTCAACAATCATAACTAGTTACAAAACGAAATATAGTTATTGATTGCTATTAATGATCAGTATGGATCTTAGTGTGCATGTTATTTTCTCATTTTTAGCTCGATTATACGAAGAATAGGCGAGCTTTCCAACTACCCTCGGCGTCGGCGTCCGCATCCCCGTCTGAATTTGGTTAAAGTTTTTATTCAAAAGTCTTGTAACTTCAAAACTACATATTAAGTTATTCACGTGATGAAACTTGGAATATACCTTTGTCATCAACTGCCGTGTCAGGGGCAACATTCCCTATAACTCTGTTTTGTATTTTGACAGAGTTATGCCCCTTTTTCACTTAGATTTTCTGGTTAAAGTTTAAATTCAAAAGTTTTGTAACTTCAAAACTACATAAGTTATTCACTTGAAACGTGTAACTAACCTTTGTCATCAACTCCAGTATCAAGGGCAACATTCCGTATAATCTGTTTTGTATTTTGACAGAGTTATGCCCCTTTTTCACATAGATTTTCTGGTTAAAGTTTATATTGAAAAATTTTGTAACTTCAAAACTGCATCAGTTATTCACTTGAAACTTGGAACTAACCTTGGTCATCAACTCCAGTGTCAGGGGCAACATTCCTCATACCTCTGTTTTGTATTTTGACAGACTTATGCCCCCTTTTCACTTAGATTTTCTAGTTAAAATTTATATTCACAAGTTTTGTAAATTCAAAACTACGTAAGTTATTCACTTGAAACTTGGAAGTAACCTTTATTATCAACTCTAGTACCAGGGGCAACATTACCCATAACTCTGTTTTGTATTTTGACAGAGTTAGCCCACTTTTTACATAGACTTTGTGGTTAAAGTTTTTGTTCCAAAAATGTATAAACTATACAAGGCTTCACTTAAAAATATTGTATTTTAACAAATTTATGCTCCTTTCACTATCCAAAACATGTACCATCTGAAATACTTCGAATAGTCGAGCGCGATGTCCTCTGACAGCTCTTGTAATGATCTGTTACTGGTATGTTGTTAAGGAAAGTTGACATGTTTGCTGTATTGTTACTTTGTGTACGTGTCCACTGTAATTGCTTTCGTTCATGTTTTGTGTATGTCACAAAATAATGTGCACATTTTGCTATTCTAGACTAATGGTATACTAGTATGTGTAAACATTATTAAAGAAGTTCTAACAAGTTCATAATTAATAGTTAATATAAATTAACGTGAATTAACATTAGCTTAACACCATAAATAAATGTCCTTATTAATGTTTTTAATAAACATGTACCCAACTATAATTGTATTCCTTTTCATTAATTCCCTCCTGCATGGTCTTATCTTACATCGGGATTAAAATAATTAAGTTGTAAATATTATAAACTTCCCACATTTCAGAATGTCGTGTATAGTTTTCTTGAGCACGCAAAGACAGTCAGTTTACATCAAACACAACTGCTTTATGTAATCAGTTGCATGCTGCTACATCATCGTCGGACACCGGCACAATCTGATCCTCTGTGTTCCACAATGATGAGTAATTGTACATGACATCGGGTCTACCGAACGTAACCATAGCATTTGTCGAACGTCGTATGTGGTGTTCCACATGCGAACGGCCATGTCTAACTCGTCCTGCAACATTACAGTACACATATATTGATTTATATTAACGCATATTAGTATGTTTTAAGTGTTAAACAATAACATACTGTCAAGTTTATACATGTGATGGTCCAATGTTAATTCTTTTTAAGACATATGACATCATCACATATAGTACATAAATATAACATATTTATATTAACGCATATTAGTATGTTTTAAGTTTTAAACAATAACATACTGTCAAGTTTATACATGTGATGGTCCAATGTTAATTCTTTTTAAGACATATGATATCATCACATATAGTACATAAATATAACAAATGTTTACATGTTACAATTACATTTCTACAACACGCGGAGCAAAAATAACGGTGTCTTATTGGTAACAATCTGTGAAAGATTTCTGTTCTGTTTACGTCCTTGTCCACTACAGTTTACGGTCCTTGTTTTCATAACAGCCTAACTAAATATATAGAAGTAATATTTGTTTTTGTTTGTTTTGCTTGGATTTTTCGCCGTATTCAACAGTATTTCAGTCATATAACGGCGGTCAGTTAACCTACTCACACGTTTCCTGGGTAAGCTGGTTTACCAGAACTAAGTGTATACGGCGAAAAATCCAAACAAAACAAACAAAAACAAATATAACTTCTAAATATTTAGTAGCCATGATGTATACATTTGCATCAATAGTTTAAAATAATACACAACAATAGAATATTCACCTGGATCAGCGCAACGAAACAAAACAGGACAAAATTTCTATCCAACAAGCTGCCACTGAAATTCCCTTGATGTTGCAAATCGTGGAACAATTCGATCCAGTAATGCATATGATGCCGTCTTAGATATCCCCACCAGCTTTCAATTCTTTGGTTAGCTGTGCTTGCTCCTTCTATATATGCAATGTGACCCTCAGGTTTGTGACGCATGAAAAGTTTTGGAAAAATTACGGACATGTCCGTTCTGTGTTCCATAGTCACCTCTTACAAAGCGAGGGCAACCACCAAATTGTGTTACAGCTTCGAGAAAATAACCACCGATAACTCTCGGATTGTTGTTTGTGTTATATACATTAAGCCAAATCATTCTTCGAGAGAAACCACAAATGCACCCACTAATACAAAGGCCGAATGGCTTTAGCTTGTCGTACCCATCTAAATGCCAAATAAAGTTTGGACCGCTGGCGTAATACGCTCGTCTACGAAGGCACTTGCCGTTCGAAGAGAAACACCCTCTAGATCCAAATGACGTAAAATGATGCGCACATCTTCGGACCTGACATTCAAGCCATGTTCTTTACACCGAGTTCTCATCTTGCGGTATCCATGTAGCTGTCCCGATTGATTCATTTCACTACTAATACTTGCAATAACGTCACCAATATCAGAATAAGGTGTTCTACCTAGGTCTAAATAGTTCAATATTCTTTTTAAATGTCTGAGACTGATGGCTATATATTGTATTCCGTATTTAAAATATGCTGGATTTCCTTGTATTTTAATCCCATTTGAAACAAATCGCTTATTAAACTTCCGTAATCTCCGGCCTTCATTTTCCATGACAATGGCTGCCATTAGTGTTAATTTCATTGGTCAGTTCCTGAGTGCGCACGTGAGCGTCTGTACGACCTTCACGTGCGCACGTAAAGACGATCACGTTAGCACCTAAAGACCTTCGCGTGCGCACGTAAAGACATTCACGTGCGCACGTAAAGGCCTTCACGTGTTGTAAGCTTACACAATGTAGTCAAACCAGCACGCGTTTGTTTTGCAGTTTAAAATACATGAAATCGGAATAAATATTTAGTGTTTCTGTGTTTTGGATGGATTATAGTATGCAATAGGATTCAGATAAAAAGTGTATGGAATATTTGCCTCGAATGAACACGGTGAGATTGATCCCTTTTCAATTTCCTACGATTTACTCGGATAGTTGTGGGTGGAGGACAGTGTAACTGAAAGTGAAATAAATCAAATTAATGTTTCATTCTACGTTAAAATTACAGATGTAGCCTTTGAAGATTTTTTTCATTTCTTTTCATAGGAAATTTATGTAAAGGGTTGTTTCTTTGATGAATATGCTCTGTTGGTTGAACAAAGAAAGTCTATCCACAAAGAATAACCCGCTTGCATCAGATTCATTTGTGTTGAAATAGAATGGAACTGGATGGAAGTTGTTGTTAACACGTGAAATGGAATGTAAGGGCTAACAACTCATTTGTTGTTTAACTCTGTTAAACTAGACAACACAAAACTTGTATGGATGAAAAACTTTGGTAAGTAGACTTGATGCAGTGTCATTCTCGACAATGTTGTTATCCGGCGCGTAGGAATACCTATTGACGGTATATATCAGTCACGTGATCTACTGCCGGATATCAACAAGTTTATACGGTCACCGCTTTATTAGGTCACTGTTTGGGTTAGTAGCAGGATACATAGATTTATGTATATCTGTTAATGATACTTTTAAACATAGTTTGACATGGTATTTCAGAAATCAACCTTTTAAATGTCGTACAATTTCTACTTTAAAAAATCGCACACCATTAATCGAATTAATCTTCTAGTCACAGGAACAGTGTCAAGTGAAGTCAATCGCTAAAATACACAAAACAACTGAACTATATGTAATGATATATCGGACTTAGACCCCAGTTTTAATCATTTTTATGTTTTGTGTTGTATGTATTTTCCTGTATTGTGCAGGCAATTGGTCACTTGCCTCAAATAATGGACCAGTGGATGGTAATAAGGGTTTCTCTCCTGATGATGTCTCTGGAGTTTCATTATTCCTGTATTTAGAAAAGTCCGTAAATCTTGTGTACGTTCATACCAGCAACTCTTAATAATTATGTAAAACAAAATTACATAATACTGTATTCACCTCAGTTTTGTAAAGCTACGCCAGAGACGTGTTCTAAATGTCAATAGAATCGATTTTAAAATGCTTAATGCTTATTACAGCAAATGCTTCTGTTTATTTATTTTTTTTCAAGATTATTATGTATCTAAATATCTTTTGTGGTAATCTTTAAAAAAAAAACTTTTTTATTGTGACCCCATATCTGGTAAGTCATATAATGCCGATTTATCATCTATATACAAAAACATAAATAACATTATCAATGACGATTATTTAGCGATTAAAACTTTGACTTTTGCCAAGTTCCTTATCCACTTATTGGAACCTCTTCAAACCCAGAACAAAAGGTGGTTTTGTGGCAAATATCGTCCTTTTCATAACCAGTCACCTCTGACGACCGGCCGGCCTCTTGCTTTGCGGTGTGTTGGGGGGTCATATAATTATCTAATTACATTTCACACGCTTTGAAAAGAAATATGCTACAAATAAGCGCTAGGATTATTAGCGAGGCGGGGATATTTGGACAAGATAATATGTCCTTATCTGGGATCATCGGACCAAAGTATGAAAATCTATCCAAGTTTACTTGTCGCTAGAATAAAAACGTTTGCAATTATGACGGACTAGTCAAACACTGGCTCTACAAAGGCTGTCTCATAAATAATTCAGCCATATTGTTATCAGAAAGAGGAATATTTTCACGTCTAGCTCGTCTCTTCGCCAATGCAGTGTCAATTTCAGAGGTGGGCATTACTTTGTTCGCGATCTTTTGTTCAAATTATCGCATTCGGTCTAACAGATAAGTATGTATATACAGTTTCAGCCCAGGTGTAATAGAAGGCCGTCCGATAGTTTGAACAAATCAAACTAAAGTCCCGGTAGAAAATAATCCTCAGGTTTATGTCCCATTGAAGTTTTGGGTTGTACAAGGAAGGAACCCGTGATCGAAAAAGGTACAGGGTGATACTCAAATAAAACCTGTTAAAACATAAGCTAATAATTGGACATTTTCTGGGTTGTGAGAAATAATATGCTGCAAATTAAGGTTTCTTCATAAAATGTATCACCAATTACCATTACGACAGCTGCATCAGCCGGAGTGAAATTTTATTAGCAGCACAAGGTCCTTTATTTAAGGCAAGTGAACAACTGCCAAAACACAGCACAACACAAACACGTCACAAACACCATTTTTACAAATATGTACCGGTATTATATGTTTGAAGATACGAGTTCCAAACACATATTTGTTGACATGTCAATATGAGCAGCAATGGGAACCTTAAAGGGCAGGCTGCAGCACCCTGCTATTTTGATCTGGGTGTTTCCATACAATGTCATGTACATATCTTCATTTCGGATTATGTGACTGTCATATAATGATGATAAATCTCCAGAGACATCACCAAGAGAGAACCCCTTATTAACATTTACTGGTCTTTTATTTGCCTATACAATACAGGACAAACGCACAACACAACACTTAACAGAAAATTGATTAAAACTGCGGTCACACCCTGGGAATGGTCAACGCAAAGCAATGGGGGTTTAAACCGGTGTAAAACGAATGTCGAACCTCACTCTTGGCCCAGAATTAATCACAATACACGCACTTGTAAATAAAATGCAATTTCATATCATAGCAATTCAAATAACATTGCAATTACATGTCTTGCATGGTTTCTGTCCTGCTGACGGAGTTCCACACATTGCATGTTTACATATCCGCAGCAGAATAGTTTGTGCTTCTGCCGATGCATCTATATTTTCTCAGCTTAAGAAAACGAAGTAATCAAAACGTAGGAGTGACGTCATTGGTTAGCGTTACATCTTGCTTTAAAATGTCGTGTTTTCCCCCAAGACCCCATACTTGAGCAAAGGGACTTAGCCAGACATTTTGTTTAAAGGCTTAACACTCCAAAACACTCACACAAACTTTGATTTAGAAGTATGAATTTATACAGGGTTACGATTACCAAATTAATTCCCGCAATGAGTTTTAATATATAATTTAAAAGTAAAATGACCAAAACGAAATTAATTATACCATGGTCTATTGGACTTAGACTTAAAAGAAGCGACTTAGACTCAAGAAGAAATACCTGTATATGTACGTTCTCAAATATGCTGAGTACCAATGCCGCTTATGTCATTAACAAATGATTGCAAAGTAAGATTCAAACTTTTAGAATAGAACAGAAACATGCTCCCGTTTCTTTCAATTTGAGTCTAGGAATGGTTGGTAAATTTTCCGCAAGATGTATACATGTGTACGAGGCCTTGGGTAATATCCTGTGTACAGGTCTTTACAGTGTTTACGAAGGACATAAACAAGCTAAGTAGTATTTATTATGAACCCTAATCTTTCTGATTAAACTCATGCGCAAATTTGATAGGATTCTAATTTAAAATTGAAACCCAAAGCCGTTTATCTTGGCCTAGCGAATAACAAAATACTAGACTTAACGCACTAACCAGGTATTTGTGTTTGCAGATCAAGATATCATAGCACCTTTTGTTTCTGAAGCTGTTTTAGGATCAATACCCGTCTGCTCATGGTCGCAATAGCGGTCAATTTATACAGAATCGCAGGTACCTTATAATTCATCAGAATCAGAGAAATACGAACATACGTACTAGTTACCAAGACGTCCATTTTATTGTTTATTACACTTTTAATGTGGCTGTATAATTCTAGTATTCCACATACCACAGACGCATCTTTCGCTTCTTGTTGTAAGAACAATAACACATGTAAAACGCGTAGTTAGAAAATCTGGTAAACTAAGAGTGACGATGTTCTTGTTCAACTATGCGCTTGTAATCCAGGTTCAACTAATAGTGTTGTAGTTCAACTAAATGTGTAGCACTTCTGGTTTAGCTAAGAATGTTTAAGATACGTTTTAAGTAATACGATTATAGCTCTGGATTAAATAGAAAGTAACCTATACATGCTATTTAACTTACAGTGGCGAAGCTCTGATTAATCTAATAGTGACAGAGCTTCTCGTACGTATAGTTAGTTTAATAGTTTTAATAAATATTGTTGACGCTGTTGTTATAATTACTTATTCAAAGGTTTCTGTGTGTTTTCTAGAAGGCCATTACATGTCTTAACTTAAAAAACTTAAGCATCTGGGCTAACAATCCTAGTCTGCCAAGCAAAGCATGAAAATGCGTCCGCCTGGGCTCGAACACACGACCTCAGGATCGCAATTCGGTTATGTTAACCACTAAGCTCAAGGGATGTGCGTTCTAAGGCGTGATTTTTTTACCCTATGTACGTGATGCAAGGGTTTTAAAAATTAGCGACGAAAAGCGTTACAAGAGGTGTCATTTCAAGTGATATTTATCCACAAACGACACGCTATTTTGAACATTTCTGGACCAATAGTTAATTCGCTCCCTTTTGTCTGTTTTGGAATCTTGACAGAATGTTTGGAAATTGTCAGTTTGCCAATCTATGAAGGTTTCTTTTAAACTAAGATTGCTGGATCTATGATTGAACTAAAATCGTTAAAGCTGTTGTTCTACTGACGTCACTGTCGGTGTATTAAACACATTAATATGCTCAACATTGAAAGGTCAGCGGTCGGTTGCAATGCACATTTCAGCTGGCAAGCGGCACTTTTTACGTACTGATTTCATTTTTCATAATAGCAGGCCTTTGAGTAATACGTAATTGATACGGTTTAAGCATTTATTTGTTGCACAAAAATACTTGCTTTTACAATGCATCAAATTAATCAACCCGTTTTATGGTCATGTTACATAGCATGCAGGCGTAAAGTTTTCATTAAAATTAATCACTATTGCTGTAGAATTCAGAATATAATAATACAACCGGACAGTTAGTGTCTAGCAGGTAAATTTATGTGTCTCAAATCACCAAGGTTTATTTTTTGTCTGTTCAGATTTCTTTAATTTATCACAACCTGACCTGACCTTAGTTTGCAAGCTATTACATTTGCAGAAATGTCACTCAATTTTATGGCAGTCTTTTATTGTACAACTTCGCTTGAACGGCTGTATTGTAGTAATTATTATTTAACTTTAAATTAAATTTGAAAATTGATATAAATCGTGCATTTAAAATGCATTTGTTCCATTATCTGCGAAGCATGGTCGATAATGGATACAATTAATTCAGTGGAAAATAAATCAGCTTTCAATGCGGACTTATAAGTTATGGCCTGTTATCGAACGGTGCATCAAAGTTGACTTTGATTTTGAAATGGGTTGAACCGTTAATAATGGCTTCCAGCTCTTAAAATGATTCGTAACTGCTGCATGAGTAAATAATCGTTAGTATATCGTTTCAGCAGATCGTATAATTGTGACAGTTATGGAATTTGCATATCGTTGCATGTAGTTTAGATCTTGAACTCTGTGAAAAAGAATCTTTGCGAAATGTTTGTCTGTCTAAGTGCATTATATAAAGAAATTAAAAACTTTTTAATATGAAGTATTAAGAAAATATTATTTTTTATCGGAACAATGTACAGAACAATATAATACTATTCACACCATAACTTATAAATAGTGAGTGGTCCATTCCACGTTAACTTGTTAACTTGCTTTTTAGTTTGTCCCTTGAGTATAGCATATTGTTAACAAATTTATCTGCACATGCTATGTGACTATTTACTATATGGAAATGACAATATCTACTAAATCAGTGACTTACAACCTTTTTGAATACAAGGCTGGGTATTTGCCATATACAAGAGGCATTCATACAATTACATGTATTGAATGCAATTCAGTTCGAATAAAGGATTTTGCATACCAGATTGGTAAAGAAACTTACTCCCAGTTTAAGAATGCGAGGAAAATGGATATTGTTATTTTAAGAATAGTTAGCGTATACAATTAGTAACGTTGACTCAATTGTGCTTTGGGAATATTTTGCTTAGTATACCATTTTAAAATTTTTATTTGTACGAATGCGTGTTCAAACTTTTGCATAATTGTCCAATTCGTAACATTGTTTTGATGTTTAAGTAGCAGTCAAGAAATATGTTATTAAAACACAACTTTGCAGCAATCGTTTCTAGTGGACATCTTACCGATCAAAATACAAAAAAAACACATTGAAATTGGTAACATAATAACGTTTTTGTAAAGCATTATCGTATATAGTTTCAGTATGCGATAACTGGTTATGCGTCTGGAGTATAATTGGCACGTACATTAATGTATATTATGTTCGCACCAAGCGTTTTCGAACATTGAAATTATTAAATGCATTTCTTAAACAGTTTTCAATCGAATAAATGGCATTAACGTTCATTAGAACGAATGCCAATTTAAGATTCATTGAATTATATTATATGGACTGCGGCTTTAACGAATATATATGCAACTGACCATTAATAATAATAATAAAAAACGCTTGCATGTAAATTCGTACCTTTGTTCCAAAGTTTAAGAATATAAATGCGATTAACTATTTACGATGAGAAATACATTTATTTGCAAATCCGGTATACAATATATTAACATGTGCATTTTGTTAGCCATTTATGCGTTCTTCGATAAATCCATTATCATAATCAGAGATCTATTAACAAACATTTATGTTTATTGATAGATCTTTGATCATAATAAATCGGAAAGTTCGTTACATTTTTCCTTTCTGTTGATATCGCACCTTTCAGGTATCTATTCCACCAAATTGTACGAGGGGTCAAAAGCAGTTTGTTGGTAGCATTTTTCAGTTAACTGAATTTTTCCGCCCCCCCCCCCCCCCCCTTAACTTAAAATCCTGTTTCCGCGCCTGGTATCATTGTTCTAATGTTTACACATGTATGTTTAGTTGGCCATGAAACGCTTGCATATCAACGTTGAATCTTTGTTCTAATGTTTATGAATATACAATTCACCATTAATTAAGAGAAACTTAGCCCAGTGTGTCATAGTGGTCTGCAATCAGCATCCTGAAAAGGGAAAACACAGAAGACAAAATGCATTGAAACTTGACTACGTTTTGTCGTTAACTAGATTAACAATTAAAATCATTCATTTGCATCATGAGACACTTTGTGTGTACAGAATACAACCACTGTTCAGAAGAAAATACATTGTGCATCCGTAATCACTATATGTTTTATAAATTTAATCAGGTTAATGAATATTAAATACTCATTAATGTGTAAACAAAATAGATATGAAATGATTAAGGTGTTTAACCCCAAGTAGCTAAAGTGCGACAAGGTCAGTTTGCTGTGGCTTTAAAATAATAATGGGAATAATTTATAGCCCACTATAAACACTTATACAGATGGATCGTTTGTGATTTTACAGTACATGTTTTTTTGTTTTCTTCTAGTAATGGTATGAAAAACCACGAAAGTATATAAATACAAATATATTCGGTTATTAATATAGTAATGGATCCTGTAAATAAATAGGATTATATAAAAACAAATATAAATAAGTACGAGATATATATAACAACTTTTAATGAATTGTAGAATATAATAAAAATATAAATGAATTGAAAAATATAATAACAACCATAAAAGAATCGTCGAATATATTAAAAACAACAATAAATAAACGTTGCAAACTTTATTGGAAAGTCGGCACATTGCCTTTGTTCAATTACATATATACAAAATAATTATGACCAATACAAGTATATCTAAATGTACATGTAACGTGTAATGTGTATATGTATTTATATACTTCGGTGTGAAAATATTAAAAGTAATTTTTATATTCTGTCTGCATATAATACGGTGATGGACCGGAAACACTCGCGAATCCGAAAAACATATGGGAAAAGAAATTCTTGCGTTAAAATGAATGTGTATTTTCGAAAAGTAAACATTTGTATACAAAGTTATCAGATAGCATATCAGAGTTAAAATCAATGATTAAATTAATCCAATATTCTGGAAGTTAAAAAAATACACGAGATTTTGTGGAAAGCATATAACCACAGACCGGCATTTAAATCTACGCTCATCACAAAAGTTAATTAGAGTAAAAGCTCGTGTTGCCACGAAAAACCGTCCATCATTTTTGCTTTGACAAAACCATCTTCACATCTCGTGCTCTGGCATTAGAAGTCAATTTGTCATGGAAAACTCGAATCAAGCATTTTTCTTTTTTTTTTGTTACTAAATGTCAAAAATTGATTAAACCTTTGTCTCCAAAACAACACGCTCTTTGAAGTATGACTTTTTGCGGTGAACGATAATGGTAAATAACTGGGAAGCGGGTCTAATTAATAGAAAAGCACCATGTCCTTTGGCACCGTTAGTGACATTAGAAATCAGGGTTATACGTTTTTGTCCGGTCGTGATACGACGTGATGCCCCGTGTTGCGACGTGGAATTCTCTTTCATCTTTTGTGTCGTTGTTGGTCTCAACTGCCCCCACGATCGTAAAGAGACTCTCTCGTTGGCATTCTCGATGCTGGTGCAATGTGACAGTCAGTTGGCTGTTAATTAAAAAGCGTAAAGTATTGTACGGTTCACGGATTAGGATGAATGGTGATTCTTGCAAATGTTATTAAATGTATTGGCTAATAATAATGTATTGTCACTTTGCGACTGCATACAATGCAGTCTGGGCAAGTTTTCAATGACTTTATACTGTATGGTTTTCAGTAGTTTCCCATTTAGACAAAACGACGTTTAAATTGAACTCGAACAAAAGATCGGTGACGTAAAATTGTATTTTATATAGCGTTTTAACAAAAATATTGTATTATCATAAAAGAAACTGTTATGGATTAAAATGTGTTGCCATTGACATTACTTTTGCGATTTTGGTTTTGGAATTTATTTCATCTGTTCATTCATCATTGACACACATTCGTTCAATTCTATTCAAATAAATATTCATGTTAAAACAGTAAAGTTTTGATAAGCAAAACCAATGCATATCTCTGCTTTCATAACCTTAAACCAATTCCTGTACTGTATTGTATCACTTTCCGGCGCAATTTTATGATGTGCGAAGATGACTTAATTCTGCAACACAAGGCGCTTATAACATATAAATTCACAGGGGCGCGGTAAAATTTCATTTCGCCATTTCCAAATTCAATTTTAAAACAAAAACTACCTCCCCAAAGCCTAGCAACAACGGCATCGCAAGCGCCTCCAAGAAATATTGCAGTTCTAGTGCACAATATTCAATTAAGACCAATACTTGAGCAAAGTCATAAACTACAAGTCGCTCCATTGACTTTCATTTTCTGTCAGCTAGCGATCTTTGAGCTTTCTGCTTCTTCCAATGGGGTGGTATTTGCTAGTTTAAGATGCCGTTCTAACAATGCCATGAAATCTCCAGTCTCCTATCAATAAAGCCACAGAAACCGCGGACTATTTTTTCTTCATTAACCGCGGAATTATTCCGCGGTCTAACGCAAGACAGGGCAATTAAACATAGCGTTTTAATTAGAGAACTTTTAGTGGAAACTTGAGGCATTTAATTCTTTCATTTTAAACCATATTAGAGCTAACAGAAGAAACATGAGCTAACATCGAACGGAAAGCAGTATTTAATGACTAGAAAAAATATCAACAAATAATATCACAATCTTCGCACTTCGAAAATAGACGGACGGACCAGCTTTTTTGCATAAATTTAAATTGTATTTTTCAACAATAATTTAACATATTTGATGAACGTGTTTATATATATGTATGTGCAATTCAGAAAGAAAATTTTATTTCAACTTTAAAACTAATATTGTTTTATATATTGGTTTAGTTTAATACAGCACATATATAATGCCGACATTTTCTGAAATTATTATACTAATAATAATTTTCGGATAAGTGGACGATAAAGTTCTAAATTGTATACATGGTTTACATATGTCCCATTTGGTGAGACTTCAGCAAACTATTGTTAGTTTACTGTCTGAAAATAAAATACATGTCCATTAACAGTACTAGTCCGTTGGCATTTACTTAGAGCCAAACGCAATTCCACTTATAAGACAGTGGAGTTTTTTTTTCTAAGGCTTAACAAAAATATTTGTTTCAGGTTACATGACCAAAACAAATTATGGTAGGTAGGTAGGTAGGTAGGTATTTTTAGACTGTTGGCGGAGGCCAACGGTCTTTTGAGCGGGTAATTTCCAAAACAGTTATCCAAAACTACTTATTTTCTTTGCAAGCTATTAGTGTGTAAGTCTAAACCAGAAAGGGTCCTTCTTCAAAACAGCAAAATTTAACATCCGTTTTCTTACATTTTAATGATTTAAGATACTGTATGTAATATGTTTAATAATGTGTATACCATGTGATTTATTACAATAACAGTTTGTAAAACGGTAAGTTTATAAAAATATAACTTTAAACTAATGACACCCCTACTTTTGCTATTTACTCGTATGTAACCGAAATATTTACCGGAGTGTCCTGGAATAAGACCACAAAATTAATGCGCTACGTTGATTATTTTTGATGTGTTTTTTCATGTTACCAATTCTTATTCTAAATATTTAGACAACGAATTACTGCAATTTATTAATTTTAAATTGTACTATGGACAATCGAGAGCTTGCATAGTATGATCTATTTAGGCAAACATCTATAACTAAACATGTTTATTTATAGATCTTCTGACAAGCAGAGTATTTTATTTCATGTTTCTCACACTCACTAACACTGGTTCCATAAAAAAACTGCCATATAAGATTAATGGCATACAAATTGTCATCAAACAGATCAGAGAAAAAATAAAGAGTATACACGTATTATCTTAATGCCCGGAACCAATGCCACTCTCTATCGCATATTAATCCGTCTGCTCTCAGAAAACTCACTGAAAATACAGAACGCATCATATAATCCATTCCTTATCAATCAAAACTTAATAAAAGAAACAAAAATTAAACGTTGCAAATGTACACGTCAAATCTCTACCCTGCTTGTCTATCGAATAACCAAACCTACACTACAGCGCACGAGGAAATCTAGATTTCCACATCACTGAACATTAATACCGCCTTCAAAACCTGTCTAACATTCAAAATAAAAACAAACAACTTTATAGAACAAGCAGTAACAATCGATGCGCCTAACTATTACGCTTCATCGGGTATTCTTGCCCTTTCAGATTGACTTGTTAACCGGCATGTATTTAATTCCGTTTGCATAAGACAATTAGCTCGAAACAAACATTTTTTTCGTTACTTACAAATTAGTTTTCATTATGATGTCGTATACTATTGAATAAGAAGCCAAATTATAAAGTTTAAAGGTGGGAAATTGAACTTCATTCAAACAAATGTTTCCTTTGAGCAAAAATGCACTCATAATGCACATGCTTTTAGTTTATTTTGTCGCCAACAGTCTTTCTACGCTGTCAGCGTTTTGATTTTTATTTTATTTAGTAAAAGGTCAACTTCAAGAGTTTAAAACTGAATTAATATTCAAAACATATCGGTAATATCCTACAGATTGTTTTAAAGTGGATTCTATCAAAACTAAACATTTATTCAACAAAAAACAACAACATTTAATTATTGAAAAACATAAATAAAACCAAAAAATATCTGACAACCCCAATAAAATGTCCTAGGATCGGGGCATTTTTAGGGTAGGTCGGATAACCTGAAACAAACATATTTCTTACGCCTAATTAAGATGCTCATCATGCTAATCAAGAAGATAACTAGTTTCACATAGTAACGTCTTCCTCAGAAAATCCAATTTTCTTGCCTTTGGACGTCAATTGAAACATAGGAAATAAATATCTTGTCAATAACCAAGACATTGGGATCTAGAAGGTCTGCAATTTAATTTTCCGTAATATTCCATCATACCAAGGAAATCCAATTAATCCTGGAGACCAGTGTGTAACAATGACATCGATGTTCGTTTGTTCCCGAAAGGTCTGTGGCGAGCCATAGATGATCAACCCTGCTCACGAATAATTCACCGCAAATGAATTAGGTTACACAAATTATCTTAAGTTCTCCTCTCATGAAATCGACAATGAGAGAAAATATCGAGCCGAAAAAAATAACATTGTCCATTCCGATAATGCACTCTTTTTGAGCCATCTGCGGCAATATTAAATTACTAATTACGCATGCGCAATGAATTGGCGAATTTGCGGATAAATGCACGAAATATCCTACTCTATCCGAATGGGAAATGAAGACATTTTATCAATCGTTTCTGAAATCCCTCCCAGAAAAAATTGCAATGTTCCATAAACCAGCAAAAATATAGCATATATATGAACATAAATAATTATGTATATTTTTGTATAGTTATTAAAAAATTTGGTTGGTCTCTTTATGTTTGTCTGCAAACATGAACCGATGATTTAGCAATATAATAATCACATTAACAACCATTATTAGAATGTTCAGATATAATGATAACATGATAAAATACCAACGTTAAGTTACGTAAAGTCATGTAAATACACTCAAATCATGTCCTCACCATATTATATTCCGATTTAATTACTATGAATTATTAAATTTATGAATTTGGCCAGACAATCAAGTTAGGAACAATATTAATACGGCCTCCAAATTTGCCAACAAAAAGTTAAAAGCGAAATGAAACGATGACGCCGATAATCTACATGCTAATCAAACTTTTGTATTAAAGCCAAAATCAAGTATCTACAGTTCACGTTTAACGCCACATACTTGTTTTTGGATTGAATCTATAGATTAATACTGAATGAAATATTAACCCACTCTAATGAGCGCCCTGTGATTGCCTGGTTCCAAACATGGGGTTAATGGGATTTCATGATCATACCATAACAGATAGTAATCTTGCACGCAGAAATGCTTTATATTTTGGAATACAAGCTCGTGCACTCGACGGTAGAGATTCGGAGATTCACAGTTATCGGTGCGATTGATCTTCCAATTTTTGTTGTCAGAAAATAAGTTGGGTTGCTTTACAGTTTTAGGTCCAAAATAGGCTAACCAAATTTAATAAAGGACTACTAAACTAATGTGACAAATATGTACATGGTTTACACGATAGATAAAGTCACATAGCCGAATATTAGTGAACACACATGTATAAAGACCGTAATAAATATATTAACTAACTTGGATGAAACGGACTAAATCTGGCATCTAATTTTCATTATTATTATATATTAATCCCCCCAAAGTGCGTACGCTACTATTTTATGTTTTTATAATATATATAAGATGTTGTGTAGTCATTCTGACAACAGTGAAGCGTTATATGAATGCGTTCATTATTTTAAATACCGCTTGTTAACGGACAACGCGCTTATAAGCATTTATAACATTGCAAAACAATTAATCTCTGTCTGTTTGAAGATCGCCCTTTAAGTCACAATTAACGGCGTTACGAGCACATGCACGCGTTTAACATCACATGTCATGTCGTGTCATCAAAAATATGCCATTTAATTTTAATTAATTGCAACAATGGTGTAAGCCAAGGCGCAGCGATTAAATATGCGTTGTTTTTGCGATTTGTCTTCAGACGTTGCTGAAGTAGCGTGTACAGACCACGTTTAACATAAAGGTAACGAGGTCCCTTCATTGCGGACATACAAACATTCAAAGGCTGGAATGCCATGTTAAATTAAATGCTATAGTATTTGACTCTCCACCGAAGCGAAAAGAGCGCACTGTAGCGACATTGTGAGTTGCAATTTGCAAGTGAAAATGCTTGGATGTACAACTGTACAAAAAAGAATGATGTAATTGATTTTGATTGCATTCGTTTGTTGTTTTGAGTTGATGTGACAATTACGGCGATTCTTGATTAGAGAAACATTGTGCTTGTTTCTGTAGTGCACGTTAACCGTTTGAGATCATTTCTTTTGTCCTTGCATTAACAAAGAGTATTAATCGGCATTTATATCTTATATCTATACTTGCGTAGCCACTTGCAGTTTGCTTAAGGTCGACTAGGTATGATTAAAACGTCATTTATAAACAGAACTCCTCTACATATTTAAGTTACAAAAAGTAATATTATATGAATATTAACTTATTTTTACAATAATGTATATTGTTTTGTCATGCTTTAATTGGAATCTGAAGTAAAATTGTAATAAAAGAGTTCGAAAGATCATCATATTTATGCTAGTAAAATGTTATTCTAATAACAACACTATGTGGACAATTCGTATGTGGTCAGGGGTGATACATTAAGAAAAATGAACCGAGCTTATTTTCGGAACTGTCATTATTAATTGAAAACAGAGTTACATCAAAACACCCAAATTTTGGTATTGTGTAAAATACAGCTGACAAAACATCTGTCCTCAACTTTTGAGAAGCATTTTTCATATTTCAGCTAGTTACCACAGGCAATGTCATTCTGCCTGTGTAAGAGAACGCGAATTAATGGGATTAATGTAGATGTGTAGACGTTTATGAAACATTAAAATAGTTTGAATAATGTTGAGTAATAGCAACCGTCAAAACTAGGCAAGGTGCTGCGACGTCCCGTTCGCCGTATGACTAATGCAAGACACCTGGGTATAATATTTTAGCAAGGACTTGACAAGTGATAAACATGTACCGCAACATTAGAAGGTGACAACAGTTTTCAAGAGGTATATTGCAAGGTTAAACGTTTGAGCTTGTTAACACGTCTCGAAGTAAGTTAATTTGCCGTCAACATGGTTTGCAAATATATAGTATCACAAATGTGTAACAATTTAGGGTTAATTTACATTCCCCGCATTAGCTATAAATGGTTGCAGCGGAAAAAATATATATACGAGGCAGGTTCATAAATTATTGCGCAATTTCTTGTATTTTATATACTATTCGGCGTAGACCGGTATGACCGAATGTCACGGTGATTCTTCCTTTCATTAGCTGATATGATTATGATTTTCTCAATTTTCTCAATTTTTATTAGTAAAATTGCTTGGTATGTTTGGAAGTGATGTGTTCTGGTGAAAAAAGGTGGGGTTATGACAGTATTATCCTCCCCTATATATATATATATGAGCCGTGTCGTGAGAAAACCGGGCTTAATGCATGTGCGTATAGTGTCGTCCCGGATCAGCTTGTGCAGTCCGCACAGGCTAATCCGGGACGACACTTTCCGCTTACCGTGGATTTATGTTTAGAAGAGACTTCGCTGAAACAGAAAATACCATAAAAGCGGAAAGTGCCGTCCCGGATCCGGGACGAACCGGTTTTCCCACGACACGCCTCATATATATTGTTTTAAGTTTTGTAAATCCCTCCGCTAACCATTTAAATATACTTCGTATTGAACCCCTAATTGTAAGCTGTGAAATACGATAAACACAGATGTGACAGCCAACTCAAAGAATAGCATGGCCCCTTTTGTTCCTCTTCATTGTGACAAAGAACACCCAATACCCGTGCTGGTTGCTTTCCACAGGCAAGACTAACATAGCGGGGGTTCGGACTACCCTTGGATGGTCAAACAAGGACACACAAGGTCCAGTTAGACATGTACCGTATTCGGTGACAACAACCAAGGCCTAATTGCTCCTTCTTGCCCTCCTGGCGAACGTAGGTGAGAAGTTAACGACACATGATGAATGTGAAGGAAGGATATAGTTACACAAATGCAATATTCAGGTTTCAGTTTTCAAGTCTTTGAAGAAAATGTATCAAAGAACCCATTTTAATAAAATGTCATGCTATGTTTATAAGAAAGAATGCATGCTATATAACTTTATTTTATATGAACTACCGTACATTATTGAATTATTTAACTGGGACCAATATGTTAAACCAATTTTCCCTGTATTTTGAATTTCGATGAATTCTTGCTGTTGAGCAAATTTCAGATTTTACTATGCTAGCAACACGTTATTCCTATACATACGCATGTTATTATAGAAACAGTTAAACATGTGGACAGGAAATATTGAAATGCTGAACAATGACAATTTTCATGACTCGATTTTTAACCTTCAGGTTTCAAAAGCAAGACTTTTTTCAAATACGATCGAAGACTTATGTTCCTGTGATCACAACACTTGTGTGTAATCGTGCGTTTTACTTATTTAAAAAATAATACAAAATAATAAATAAGACAAATGAGAAGTTATGGATGATTTGGTAATGCGAATGTAGCATTTGGCGTGATATTAAAAAAGAAACTTTCATGCAGTTTTGAGTGTTACCGAGGGCCCTGGGGATGTCATCCGTACGGCAATGACGTGATCGGCCTCGTAACTGCACGTGCACGTGTCGAAATGCCACAAACAATAAAACCACGTGGCGGTCACGTGGCGTTGCGGTAGAACTCGTAAGATGACAAGCCCAGCCTTGTAACATGTCAGTTTTAATTGCAGCTCTCTTGGAAACATCCTCGACAAATATCCCCTTGTGAGACGAAGGACATGTAACCGTACAAATTATGGATACGACCACAGCCTATTGCTCGCCGCGAACAGAGAGGCGACACGTGCTGGGAGATGGGAGAACTACAATATCGCTATTGGGAAGCGCGTTTTAATGGCTTCCGGTAATGCGCAATAATTGAAACTGTTACATGATGTCACATCCGGAGTCTAATGCATTCTGTGTTACTTTATAGCTATTAGTGAGACCGGTGAATCGCGTTTATACGGATTAAATTTCTCATAACTCGATAGTTAACGATTCTTTCGAAGCCAAGAAGGCATAAGGAAACTGTTGGCAATGCGTTTCGTGGAGTGATCGATCTTCTTACTTAAAATATATTTTGTATTGATAAATGATTAGCTTTATAATAATTTGTAAAAAAATATATTCTGCTAGAATGGAGACACATATTAACGTAAAAGTTATATTAATAAGAACGTATTTTTGAAATTATGGGTATATTTCATTTCTATATACACCAAATACGTGTCGGAATGTATTGTTGCAACTATCGCGATCCGATATAACGTGTTTTTGTCCATGTCATGATTATTTTGAAAATAGGTCAAATATATCTAAAAACAACATCGCGCTCATTATAAAATCGTTCAAATACAAAACAAATTACAAGTGGATTCATTTTTGGTGTTGCATATAATCCAAATGAAATATAATGGATGCGTACTATCTTCATTTTTATCATCTTTAAGATATATTTATTGAAACAAATATTAATTATCTTTTACGAGTAAACGAACAGGACATGTTAGAATGGTTCGTATACCGATTGACATGTGCAAGACAATCTTTTATTTCATGATATGCGGTGAATGAGTGGAGAATACCAGTGAATGAAAACCCGATCATTTCACTCCAGGTCGAGTGAAATGATAACGTTTGATCATTTCGCTCTTGGTTATTATATATCTATATCTATCTATATATATATATATATATATATATATATATATATATATATATATATATATATATATATATATATATATATATATATATATATATATATATATATATATATATATATATATATATATATATATATATATATATATATATATATATATATATATATATATATATATATATATATATATATATATATATATATATAAATTATGATGATTCAAGTTTTTGTAAACATGAGCCAAAATAGTGATATCTATTCCAAACAATCTACGATTCCATATGAACTTTCACAGAACGATGATGTATTTTTGAAAGAGCTTTTACATGTTGATCAGTTGTATAATCTTAGTTGTGAATCAGCTGCACAATGCCATGACAATTCCATTCATAATGACGACAGTGATGATAGTGATGAAGATACTGACAATACTGAGATACATTTCTTTGAAGATGCTGATGATCATGTTGATGATGATGATGATAATGTTGATAGGTCAGTTGTTGATATCCATATAAATTGTGGTGTCCCTGACCCTACTCAGATTGGCAATGACCAGGATAATGATGAGTAAGACATTAAAAAAGAAGATACATTGAAAAGAATCAGTAAAGCATTTGGTGATTTTGGCCTGAGTGTTAAGGAACATGGTAATTTCAATTCTACACATGCGCATGCACTTTCTTTTGATGACACTTTTAGACATAAGAATTTCATTGAAAAATATGCAAAAAAATATGCATTACCTTTGCCTGGAAGACTGCCTCACTGTCCAAAACGGACCGTTTTGCTTCTGCCATGTGACAAGAACATTTCGGACATTTATGAGGTGTATGTGAAAAGTGCGGAAGAGGCTATCTACAGGATAGTGTCACTAAGAACATTTAGAAATAAATGGAAGGAGTTATGCCCCCATATCTCAGTAGCTACACCAGCCACTGATTTATGTGTGAAGTGCCATAATTACATTGGCAAATTGAAACACTGTGCTCATCTGTCTGATGAAGACAAACTTAATTTTTTGTGGCGCGTCGTGATAAAACCGGTCTTAATGCATGTGCGTAAAGTGTCGTCCCGGATTAACATGTGCAGTCCGCAGAGGCTAATACGGGAAGGCACTTTCCGCCTACAGTGGATTTATGTTTAGAAGAGACTTCCTTGAAACAGAAAATGCCATAAAAGCGGAAAGTGCCGTCCTGGATTAGCCTCCGGGACGACACTTTACGCACATGCATTAAGACCGGTTTTCCCACGACGCGCCTCATATCATTCTCAGGGACTATACAACTCATGTTGAAAAGGCCAACATGCAAAGGCAGCTCTTCCGAGACCAGGTTCTCTATTGAAAAGGCCAACATGCAAAGGCAGCTCCTCCGAGACCAGGTTCTCAATAGTAAAGCTGTGTGTACCACAGATGTTAATGAAGGTCTTGCAAATAAGTTTTTTTTAATAAATAGAACGTTAGAATTCTCAGCTCCATACAGAAATGTAAATAAACAATTGAAACATTTGTATGTAATGAAATACATAATGTACTTCAAAATTAATGATAAGTACATTTAGGCTGTGTCTTTTATAATGCCCCATAATGGCCATTTATATTTTGGATATCGGTATATCTTTCTAATAATGAGTACATTTAGGCTGCGTCTTTTATAATGCCCCATAATGGCCATTTATATTTTGGATATCGGTATATCTTTCTAATAATGAGTACATTTAGGCTGCGTCTTTTATAATGCCCCATAATGGCCATTTATATTTTGGATATCGGTATATCTTTCTAATAATGAGTACATTTAGGCTGCGTCTTTTATAATGCCCCATAATGGCCATTTATATTTTGGATATCGGTATATCTTTCTAATAATGAGTACATTTAGGCTGTGTCTTTTATAATGCCCCATAATGGCCATTTATATTTTGAATATCGGTATATCTTTCTAGTAATGATTACATTTAGGCTGTGTCTTTTATAATGCCCCATAATGGCCATTTATATTTTGGATATCGGTATATCTTTCTAATAATGATGAAGAGATACATGTAAGAAAAAAACACAAATATTGTTATTTGACGTCTAGTATATCTATAAACAAAATAATATTGTTATTTGACGTCTAGTATATCAATAAACAAAATAATATTGTTATTTGACGTCTAGTTTATCAATAAACAAAATAATATTGTTATTTGACGTCTAGTATATCTATAAACAAAATAATATTGTTATTTGACGTCTAGTATATCTATAAACAAAATAATATTGTTATTTGACGTCTAGTATATCTATAAACAAAATAATATTGTTATTTGACGTCTAGTATATCAATAAACAAAATAATATTGTTATTTGACGTCTAGTATATCAATAAACACAATAATATTGTTATTTGACGTCTAGTATATCTATAAACACAATAATATTGTTATTTGACGTCTAGTATATCTATAAACAAAATAATATTTGGTGTCTTTTGTATACTGGAGCAGAACCATGTTCGGTGGATGGCACCCTTCATTATTCTTGGGATTTTGGACAGTCTGTGCGCTATCCCCACCATGCAATGCAGGTCGGGCCGATTTACTTTGCGACACCAAGGAAGTGCCATGCCTTTGGAATGTGCGCCGAAGACAGGTATGGTATGATTTATATCATGTATTGTTTTGATTGCGTTTTTTTTTTTAAGTTAACATTTACTATTTCTTCTTTAATTTTTAAGACATAATCTTAAGTGCGGGGTGTTTCCAGAAAAAACACACACTTAAATTGTGAATTTTGTCTTTTATGAATAAGAAGGGTAATTTTGATATTATTATATTTCAGGACGGCAGATATTTTACCTGGTTGATGAGGCAGATATGCCAGGGAAAGGTGGTGACAGTGTAACCAGCATGGTTCATCATTATTTTAAACGTTATGGTGCTGGTGAAAAACATGCACAAGTAATTAACTACCATTATCTTTTCTATTATTGTTTTAAACTTTGCATATCACTATTGCAAAACAATGTTTCAGTTACACATGTGCAAATTACTATTTTTTATTAAATGTTAATAAAAAAAGTGAATTAGTTTTAAGAATTTTAACTACAAATACAGTTAATGGTCTTGTGTAATATCTGTCTGTCTGTCTGTCTCTCATATCATATCATACCATATGTATTTAATGTTTGTCTCACAATAATCTCAAATTTATTTGACATAATTAAATTTTACATGTCAAATGCATGTTTGCAGATCCATTTTGACAATGCTGTCGGCCAAAACAAAAACAACACAATTATAGGGTACTGCATGTGGAACTTGGAACAATGTCTTGCTTTTAACTTCAACCATATGGTGTACATAGCTGCAGTGTTCAGAGACAATAACGTATATGAGATGATAATCTTTTTCATTTGATACATACTGCGATCTGTTACTTTGAGAAAGACAAACTTGAATAAAAAACATTACTATATATTAGATGCAAGATAAATTCCTGTTTCTATAAGCTGTGGATCAATCTGAAGCAATTGAGTGTGTGCGTGTGTGTGTGTGTGTGTGTGCGTGTGTGTGTGTGTGTGTGCGTGCGTGCGTGCGTGCGTGTGTGTGTTTTTTTTTCTGTAATATTAGCAATAAGTACTTATCATTTTTTATAATCGTTACAGGTTTTCACGAGTCTATTTCGCTGAACATGATGCTACCTGGACACACCAAGTTTTGGCCAGACTGGCATTTTGGAGTGTGGAAGATAAGATGGCGCAACTCAGATGCTGGTTCAATGCAAGAGAGCTCTCAAACTGTTACGCTATCATCTCGTTCGGGACACAATGTTCCACAACTGGTCAATGACCCAAAATAACCTGTGGTGTTTTTCAACTGGAAGACATTCTTGGACCAATACTTCAAACATTTGAAGAACATTACGAAGTACTATCACTTGATGAGCCTGGTATTTTGTTTTGTAAGGAATTATGTGACTCAAATGAAATGAGGTTTAACCTTTTGAAGGCAATACCGGAGACAGGCTGTCTTCCAACAGTGAAGGAATCGCCCTCTCTTGATCTGGCAAGGCAGCGGTATCTGTACGAACGAATTGCACCGTTCTTTCACAATGAAGCTGCAAGGGAAATTGCTTGCCACAAACCATCTGTTTCAAAGTACAAACATTTAATGTTTTGTACTTTCATGATCATGACAGTTGTGTTAACAGTTATTTTGTGATAAGACTCACCCTATCACCATATCATTGTACACGGTGCCAAGAAAAACATTGTTGTTGTAAACAAGTAAATATGTTGATATAAATATATTGTAACATGCCGCCATCATATCTTCCGCTCTCCAATAAAAAGTCCATGAAGTGTTGTTAATTATTTAATTACATGATAGTTGTATTTCACAAATATATTGCAACATGGTTCGCAATCTTATCTTCAAGACTCCAATGCCAATGTCGTTTAAATTGTTGTAATATTCAAGTACATGATAATTGTATTTGGCATAAAAAAATATGTTTGTTTCAGGTAACACAACCTACCCTAAAAAAATGCCCCGACCCTAGAACATTTTATTGAGTTTGACAGATAGATTTTTGGTTTATTTACCTTTTTCAATAATTAAATGTGTTAAAAGTGTTTTGTTTTGATTGTGTCCACCAAATAAACAATGTTTAAGGATATTACTGATATGTTTTGAATATTTATTCTGTTTTAGAATCTTCAAGTTGACCAGTTACCCCCCAAAAAAATAAAAAATCCCGACCTACCTACCCTAATATTTTTTGGGGGCATGTTACCTGAAACAAGCATTTTTTTTTACGCCTTAATACAATTATATTGTAACATGGTTGACATGATATCTTATACAATCAAAAGCCATGTTCTTGAATTGTTGTTATATTCAAGAACATGATAGTTGTGATATACAGTTCTATTGTAACATTGTTCGCTATATTTTCTTTCACTCTCTTAAGCGAAGTCCATGAATTGTTGTTATATTCAAGTACATTATTAATTTATTCAGTTGTTCAATGCACAAAATGTAAATGGATGATTATCAATATTTTATTAATGGGATGGCCATTGGGTAATTGGGTCATGTTTCTCCCAACATCTTCTGAATATTTAATCTGTAATTAAACATGATGAAACAAACAAGAATCATAAGCAGACTTCGTTGGACTATACAAGTTAAACATTTTGTTAAAACAGTAATATTATAATATGACTAAAACGGTTCATTTTCTTTAAAGAACTACAACAGACTGTGTACATTTTAATTTATATGTTTGAAGTTGTTGCAAATATTGGCATGTCTTGTTTGTTATTTAGTCTGCCATCCATTAGTCAACAATTAAACATGTTAAAGATACTTAATGTACGCATATGTTTTTTGTCTATTTTTGTACGCGTAAGATTTCTCATATTATGGCAAGAAAAGTTCAGTCTGCTTTCACAATTTATACATTCTTGTTGTGTTTATGGCTTCAGCATAGTTTTAGTTAAAAGTCTTTCTTTGTTGTTAGTCTACTAAAGGATGAGAACTTGTATATATGGAGAATTGTTTTCCTTACACTTACGGTTGGTTAAGTTTATTACAGTAAATCCAACAGAATTCTATATTTCGCTGGTTTTCACATTACTTGTATGTTCACATAGATTTCGTATCTGTTGCCATGGCAACCAAAAAGCTATTTCTGAAATTGTTTGTTTTGTAGTGATCATTACTAGGACTTTTTTTTATTGTAGAATATTTACAAACACTTGACACTTTGAATTTAGATGATATCTCTTAGCAATACTCTACTCCACTACTTTATTTATGTCTATGTATTATGAAATCGTATTTACCTGAAAGATCTGAACGCCCGAATAAAATTGATATGTAAATTTATATTAAAATGAAATTCAGAAATTCAACTGTCTACAAATTTAATGAACTTATGCTGATTTTATTGTTATAACAATGGCTATAACTGTCAAAACAAACATTTCTTTGTTTCCATAGCAACCATTAACTAACTCTAAGTAACCTTTCCAAATGTTTGATCACAGATGTAATAAATAATGTGGTAATATTAAAGATAACGTTTGCGGTGAGGTGTACGGGGAATTTTTTTTATTTAATATGCAGTTATTCATTGAATTTCAGGCAATTTTGGACAAAATGACAAAATTTTGGACAAAATGACCCATAGAGGTGTGTAGAACAATAGGAGAACAACTGTCATATCTTAGTCAAATTTGATTTTTTTTGCTCATTAATTGAAATTCAATTTGTGACTTGTACTCTACTTCACATTTGAATCACATTTGTTGAAATTAATATTAAAAATCGGCATTTTCATGGATATAAATACTAAAAAAGAAAATGTATTTGTTTCCATAGCAACAATTATCTCTTTATAATTTTTATACTTGTTTTGTTCACTTATTTAATAAATAACGTGAAACTATTTAAAACCACTTGTGGTTAGCAGTATTGTCGCAAAAAAAATATGATATCGTGTGCAGTTATATACTGAATTTAAACTCCTTTTTGAACAAAATGTTCCATATCAATATATAGACCAGTAGCAGAACATTGTCAGAACTTTGTCCATGTGTTGAGTTTTGTTTGCTCATACAGTAAAATTTCTTTTACTTCTGCTGACATTATTGTTATGAATTTTCTTTAAAATGAAAATATATATTAAAAAAGAACATTTCTTCGTTTCCATGCCAGCCATGATATTTTGATGATTTTTCCATATGTTTTGCTCACTAATGTAATACATTATGTAAACCCATTTACAAGATCGTTTGTGTTGAGCATTATAGACGCAAAAAATATGATTACAGGTACTGCTGATCATTGAATTTCATCGCCTTTTTGGATAAACTGTCCCAAATCAGTGTTAAGACCAATAATAGAAACAATGTCATAACTTGGTCAATTTTGGAATTTTTGCGTTCAAATTTCAGATTTTGATTTGTCAAACGTAGCACTTTTAGAAAATGTGTTTAACTAAAAAGTGTAAACATCGGCCTTTTATAACAACAGACAACGCATAATAACATTCAATACAAATATCATTAAGCGACAACGACGCAGTAAGAATGGCACTATTTTACCACCACAACAGTGATCGACAATTTTGGAATCATAATAACGTCATATTTATGACGTCATAATACACAATTCTTGTGACGCTTCAGTAAGTCTCGCGCATTTTTTTATTTATCGTTCAACAGCATGAAATAAAAAGAAACTTTGTTTAATACAGTGTAAGATCGTTTTTTATTTCATTCGTGGTCATATAAGTTAGATATTTTAACTGGTGGCTGCGCCACTCGTGAAAATAGTGTTTCTATGATCACTTATGAAATAAAATACGATCTATCACTGCATTAAACAAATATCCTCTATATCTCAAAATGTACTTGTGGTTTAACGTCACAAAATGAGCATAACAAGTGTTGCAATTCGAAGTGCTATTTCTAGTCAATATCAAACCTGAAATATTCTCTTTTTAGTCAATGCATATTGAAAACAAGTTCTATGTTTGAATATATTTCTTCAAGACACTATTTATGTCGAGTTTTCTTTTCTGAGCATCCCACAATAAATACCAAGAGGTTCTTAATTACCAAAATACTTTCACGTTTGTCTTCTGGGTTCTTGAAGAAAAATGACATCGTGATACTATAAATCACAGCTGTCGAAATTACGGAGATAATTGAAACTCGACTCTTAAAATGGAATCGACATGTCAGATATCTTGAAATGGATCCGAATCCCTCTAGTAAATAGCGACATACAATTACGTCACTCCCCATTTATAAAAAAAAAAAATGCTCATATTTTCTTGTGACATTTCGACTTCGTTCTTGCTATATTTGCATAGTAAGGCAAGCAATTTTTTGAAAATATAGATTTTGTTTCGACGATATTTAAAGCTGAAGTCTTGTAATGCTCATATCAAGTTTTACAAATCTTTAACAAGAACTTTTTATGTTTGCTTAAATGACATCAGACATACCAAAGGATGGACAATAATTGGTATTGTCATACGTTGTTCATAATTAAAAAAAAAACACAAATTATCACAACTCTGAAAGACAGAACAAATACATATTTGCATTCTAGATACGAAAAACAGTAATTGAAGGAAGCAGACAAGAACAAAAGTAAACGTTAAGTAAGATGGATTGTAGACCTTTAAGTCACCGTATTAGTATGAATTTAAATCGAACGCATTTAAAATGTTTCTATCTCTTTCAATTTAACACAATTATCAGAATTATGTTGTTACCGGTGCTCATCACTGTACTAACTTGACTACAATGCAGCCGAATCGTTAAACATATAAGCTGACATAAAAATTGTCGTACAGACTATGGAAATTGCTTGAAACGGATGAAGGTTTAAACATTGTCCTTGACTTTTTGTCACTCAAACTATTTAGTTTGGCTGTAAGTTCAATGTACTTCGTATTTAGGCGAATGGATACCCCGCCTTTGGTTTTGAGTCTACCTGATTTATACGTATTAAACAATGCAATTTAGTATCTATTTATTGTTAATTTATTGTTATACAAACATTAACCAGTATTTTTTCTCCCCTGCTTTTGTCGCTTTGCCTATCAAGAATTCTACACCATTCGCTAACGCAATTCATATGTACTGTACCACATAATGGACTGCATTAATTTGAACAAATATTTAAACTTGCTATCAAGGGTTAGCGTGCTTAAATGGATAAATACATACCTGTTGAACAATCTGTTTGAATGATAAGGATATTTGTTATGTACATTAAAATGAGGCGTGTCGTGGGAAAACCGGGTCTAATGCACGTGAGTAAAGTGTCATCCCGGATCAACATGTGCAGTCCGCACAAGCTAATCCGGGACAACACTTTCCGCCTACAGTTGATTTATGTTGAGAAGTGACTTTCATGAAACAGAAAATACCTTTAAAGCGGAAAGTGTTGTCCTGGATTAGCCTGTGGGGACTGCACAGGCTGATCCAGGACGCCTCTTTACGCACATGCATTAAGCACTGGTTTCCCACGACACGCCTCATTAATTAACCGACATAACCGACATGGTGATTACGTTTTGTCGAGCGATGACATTTCTGGTCAATTCTGATGATTTTAGAAACAAAGCATTAAATACAAAGAACGATTTATTTTATTTTTGCTATTTGTTTGTATCCTGCACTACACGGCTCACACGATAAAACCTAAATTAAAACATAAAATGAGAAACAAAACAAACAAATAACAAACAAACGATCTTCAGAACTACATAGTTTCATTGAAGGGCCATTGGTTTCCATATCGTTTGGTTCAAACTGTAAATTGTAGCGCATTTATTAAAAAATTTGTCTTTACATGTACGACAAAAAGTCTTACTTTGTTGTATGCACTGAGCATAGAAAAAGGTCTTCGGTGCTCATGCAAGCGACAGATAACATTAAAGACACTCTTGCCTCGCAAATGTATTTACAGATACGATTTTACGAATAGTTAAATCATCTTAAATTTATAACGGAAAACACGATTGTTTGTTTTAGATATACCTTTTATTAAAATTAATTCATTTATTGGAATAAATCAACCGGGGTTATTTAGCTTTCAAATTTTTGCGATATGAAGACAAAATCCGATTGGTCCACGGACTAATTAATTAAGTTTAAACAGTTAAACATGTATGTACCGTGGTCGCGAATTGCTCGAAGGCATTTATTAAACAAACACTCCCATTAAGTGCATAGCTGCAGTCGGTGTTTGCTAGACGCAAGTTTTGTTGGAACAAATACACTGGAGTACTCGAGTGGTCTATGTTGTAAGGTTGAGCGTTTTTGCAGTGATCGTGAACGAGTTTAAGATGTTTAAAGACTAGAGTGCCAAGGTCCTGCATTACGTTGCTAAATCACCGGTTCCGCAATCACAATAGCTTTACCTGAGGACCCATGCAGATATACTTTATTCTCTATTTAGTATTTAGTGCTATAGTAGATATCTATTTTTGTACGATTTATTTCGTTTTGTCATGACATTAATCATTCTTGAAATCGTTAAGTGTAATACAAAGTTTGAAACATTTTCCTGATAAATAAGTACAGATTTTAATTACATAAAAGGGTTTTAAAAGTGAACACCTATGTTTGATCCTCAACAAAAAACATTGAAAACAATGCCTTGTGTCTGACAGTTACACTTCGGTTTTGTGAACACATGGTCAGGTGTCTGACAGCGACACTGCGGTTTTGCGAACACATGGTCAGGTGTCTGACAGTGACACTGCGGTTTTGTGAACACATGATCAGGTGTCTGACAGGGACACTGCGGTTTTGTGAACACATGATCAGTTGTCTGAAATGGACACTGCGGTTTTGTGGACACATCAGCAGCTGTCTGACAGGAACACTGCAATATTTGAACACATGATCAGGTGTCTGACAGGGACACTACGGTTTTGTGAAATCATGATCAGGGGTCTGACAGGGACACTACGGTTTTGGGAACACACGGTCAGGTGTCTGACAGGGACAATGCGGTTTTGTGAACACATGATCAGGTATCTGACAGGGACACTGCGGTTTTGTGAACACATGATCAGGTGTCTGACAGGGACACTACGGTGTTGTGAACACATGATCAGGTGTCTGACAGGGACACTACGGTTTTGTGAACACATGATCAGGTGTCTGACAGGGATACTACGGTTTTGTGAACATACGGTCTTGTGTCTGACAGTTACACTGCGGTTTTGTCAACACATGGGCAGGTGTCTGACAGGGACACTCCGGTTTTGTGAACACACGATCGGCTGTCTGACAGGGACACTGCGGTTTTGTGAACACACGGTCAGGTGTCTGACAGGGACACTGCGGTTTTCTGAACACACGGTCAGGTGTCTGACAGGGACACTGCGGTTTTGTGAACACACGGTCAGGTGTCTAAGAGGGACATTACGGTTTTGTGAACACATGGTCAGGTGTGTGCCAGGGACACTGCGGTTTTGTGAACACATGATCAGGTGTATGATAGTGACACTGCGGTTTTGTGAACACATGATCAGGTGTCTGACAGGGACACTACGGTGTTGTGAACACATGATCAGGTGTCTGACAGGGACACTACGGTTTTGTGAACACATGATAATGTGTCTGACAGGGATACTACGGTTTTGTGAACATACGGTCAGGTGTCTGACAGTTACACCGCGGTTTTGTCAACACATGGGCAGGTGTCTGACAGGTACACTGCGGTTTTGTGAACACATGATCAGGTGTCTGACAGGGACACTACGGTTTTGTGAACACATGATCATGTGTCTGACAGGGATACTACAGTTTTGTGAACATACGGTCAGGTGTCTGACAGTTACACTGCCGTTTTGTCAACACATGGGCAGGTGTCTGACAGGTACACTGCGGTTTTGTGAACACACGATCGGCTGTCTGACAGGGACACTGCGGTTTTGTGAACACACGGTCAGGTGTCTGACAGGGACACTGCGGATTTGTGAACACACGGTCAGGTGTCTGACAAGGTTACTACGGTTTTGTGAACACATGATCATGTGTCTGACAGGGACACTGCGGTTTTCTGAACACACGGTCAGGTATCTGACAGGGACACTGTGGTTTTGTGAACACACGGTCAGGTGCCTAAGAGGGACATTACGGTTTTGTGAACACATGGTCAGGTGTCTGACAGGGACACTCCGGTTTTGTGAACCATGATCAGGTGTATGATAGTGACACTGCGGTTTTGTGAACATCTGATAAGCTGTCTGACAGGGACACTGCCGTTTGTGAACACATGATCAGCTGTCTGACAGGGACACTGCGGTTTTGTGAACACTTGATCAGCATTCTGACAGGGACAGTACGGTTTTGTGAGCACCTGGTCAGGTGTGTGACAGGGACACTGCGGTTTTGTGAACACATGGTCAGGTATGTGACAGGGACACTGCGGTTTTGTGAACACACAGTCAGGTGTCTGACAGGGACACTGCAGTTTTGTAACACATGGTCAAGTGTCTGACAGGGACACTGCGTTTTCTTGAACACACGATCAGCTGTCTGAAAGGGACACTGTGGTTTTGTGAACACATGGTCAGGTGTCTGACAGGGACACTTCGGTTTGGTGAACACATGGTCAGGTGTCTGACAGGGACAATGCGGTTTTGTGAACACATGATCAGCTGTCTGACAGGGACACTGCGGTTTTGTGAACACATGATCAGGTGTGTGACAGGGACACTACGGTTTTGTGAACACACGGTCAGGTGTCTGACAGGGACAGTGCGGTTTTGTGAACACACGGTCAGGTGTCTGACAGGGACACTGGGTTTTTGTGAACACATGGTCAGGTGTCTGACAGGGATACTGCGGTTTTGTGAACATATGGTCAGGTGTCTGACAGTGACACTGCGGTTTTGTAAACACACGGTCTGGTGGCTGACAGGATCACCGCGGTTATGTTATCAGCCAACCACGATCGTCTAATTGCTGGAGTGTGTGACAATGGAACGGTAGGTTGTAGGTTCGAGCCTTCAGAGGACCACTGTGGAGCGAGAATACTCCTAACAGGTACAAAAAAAACACTTACGTGCATAACATTGTAAATAATTACACCACCCACACCAAAGGGAAACCATGGAAATGTCACCACAAGTACGAATAGTGTGGCTGTTTTCATTATTCAAGAATTAAATATGTTCAACTTGACATTCCATTGTCGCTTAAACACTTTTTCTGTGTACAATTTAAAACCAGTGTGTTATCTCGAGAATTCTGAAGATTGTTTGGGTGAAAAAATATATAGCAAATACTTGTACTATCGACTTACATTTCATAGCTGTTTTTAAAATACCTGTAGAAGAAAAATTGCGTCACGCTAAACATGTCCAAAATCTGTGTTTACTTCCGGTTGGCTATGATTTAATTCGGATGACTTTTTGTACAGCCTTGAATTTAGACCAAAATTTATGATTCTAATAATAGAACATATATCTTTTCATGACACCCTTTTATTGTTTTATGGTGTATCAAAGCGGTGCCTCTGACGAGGCGTCCCACTCCGCGTTGTGCAGTAAAGGTCAAACCACGTGAGCGCAACTGCAGACGACGATTCAAAAGGTCGCGTTATCAGACGAAATAAAAATTCCACTCTCAGTGGATTGTTTCTATATAACTAGACACGACTAAATATCAAGTCTCAACCTTTGTAGGTCATTTAAGGATAAACCGCTCGAAAAGCTATAAATTATTAACCGCTAGGCGAACAAGTCGAGCTCGTACCGTATTTATCCTGTTTTTCGTTTCACATACACATATTCACATACGTTAGATATATCTAGCCAAAACATGAATTATACATGTTTACTGACAAACCAATCCTTTTAAAAGAATCAGAGATATGCAACGGAATATTGTGCATGGCACTTACTAAAAAGAGTGTTGTTGTTTTTCATAATAATGTTTCTCTAATATTATCTACTTTCGGGACAAAAAATTAAATGTTGTTTAAGAAATAATTTTCCGTTAATCGTTTTTTATCGGCCAGTAAACAACGATTTGGAATTCTGATGCATGCGAATTAAACCACGAGGGCGATAGCCCAAGTTGTTTAATAGCCACTCATCAGAACGACAAATAGTTGCTTATTTGCCGATAAACAACGATAATGCGAAAATTATTTCAATTCTAACATGATTTGACATATAATTTTGCAATTGTAATTGGAATTGGAACTACTTTTAACTATGCTCCGCTCAGAATCGTAACTTATTTTGCGTTGTTTATTGGGTAGTTTAACAACAGTAATTTATTTCTTTGTCTATAGAAAAGTAAGCGAGTGTCATGTGAGAATGAATAATATATAACTTGAGAATAACGCTTTGTAAGTAGTTAAACCGTGCCGAAAATGTTGTGGTTTAAAAAAATGTACATTTTGTCAGTATCGTGTAAAATCATAATACACTTCCGAATAAATGCATAATAAAAAATAACTTTGGAATAGTGAAATCAACGCCCATTAATTGTAAATAAAATAGCGCCCCTACTTTTGAGACTTTTTACATTTCGTACATAATTATTACATAATGTTTTATTAAAGCTAAGTTACCGGGTATATCGTTGTGTTGAATCTGAAGCCATATTTACATGTAATTGAGAAATATTCAAATAATACTTTCCTCGTGAAAATATATATTTATATTTAAAATGAGGGTAAATAAGACGCATCTGTTGATTATTTACCAGATTAAAACCATTTAAGACAATATAGTTTGATTCACACTTAAGAAATTTTAAAAATTTGAACAAGTTACCATTTATAGATATGGGTCCTGAACGACGAGTGTTGTCCAGAAAGTAGTCCAGAAAGTAGTTGTAGTCTTCTTACCGAGCGTTGTCAAGAAAGAAGTTCCAGTCTTCTGACCGAGTACAAATTAAAACGCGTAAGACTGATGACGAGACACGGAATAAAACTGAAAAAAAGAAAATATGAATGCAAACGATTTTATAATAAAGGAAACATTTTGTTTGAAAGCTATTGATTGTTTTAATGACATTGTTATACAAGAAAAATCGAAATCATTATTGTACGCCCTACATTGAATATGATGGTATTTGCTGGTATTTGCCATCATTAGGTTTAGGTTTATTCACTATACATCAGACATACAGTCCATGAGTATACATGAGGTACTACACAAATATATATAAAGGCATAAAATCATATTAATTAAAGCGATCCGCGGTAGTTAAATCATGTGACCATTATTATTAGTGCTCGGGAAATATATATATATATATATATTTTATTTTATTTTTTGGACTTTTCGCCGTTTTTAACAGTATTTCATTCATATCACGGCGCTCTGTTAACTTACTCACACTTTTCCTCGGCAAGCTTAACCGATTTAGGTGGTTTAACAGTACTAAGTGCACATACTTTTGCCAGTAACGGACAACTGCCCTACTTGAATCAGAGGTAGGGGGAGAATGGCCATATAAATAATTCCATGACCAATCCCCACACAAGTTATGTGGCCGGGCTGGGGCTCAAACTCACGATTCCCGGATTGACAGTCTAGCGCTCTACCAACTGAACTAGCCGATGTTCTGATTCTATTTCAACAATATGTACATTGTACACGATAATCACATCATAATAAACACATTTCAACAATATGTACATTGTACACGATAATCACATCATAATAAACAATCTACCATTCATTAGTTACGAAAGGTTTTTATGAAAACTATTTTAGTCATAAGGAATAAAATGCATAACAGTCAACAGGTACACTAATCCAAGTAACAGAGGGCCAACATGGAGCATATAACTTTGGGGTATATCGATTGTTAGTGCTTCGTACCCTGCAGAGTACAAAAAAGGGCAGGTTGGTACTATATGATAGGTCTTGATAGGGTTTATATGATAAGTCTCGATGGGGTTTATATGATAGGTCTAGATGGGGTTTATATGATAGGTCTTGACGGGGTTTATATGATAGGTCTTGACGGGGTTTATATGATAGGTCTTGATAAGGGTTTATATGATAGGTCTTAAAGGGGTTTATATGATAGGTCTTGATGGGGTTAATATGATAGGTCTTGATGGGGTTTATATGATAGGTCTTAAAGGGGTTTATATGATAGGTCTTGATGGGGTTTGTATGATAGGTCTTGATGGGGTTAATATGATAGGTCTTGATGGGGTTTATATGATAGGTCTTGATGGGGTTTATATGATAGGTCTTGATGGGGTTTATATGATAGGTCTTGATGGGGCTCGTATGAAAGGTCTTGATGGGGTTTATATGATAGGTCTTGATGGGGTTTATATGATAGGTCTTGATGGGGTTTGTATGATAGGTCTTAAAGGGGTTTATATGATAGGTCTTGATGGGGTTTGTATGATAGGTCTTGATGGGGTTAATATGATAGGTCTTGATGGGGTTAATGTGATAGGTCTTGATGGGGTTACTATGATAGGTCTTGATGGGGTTTGTATGATAGGTCTTGATGGGGTTTATGTGATATGTCTTGATGGGGTTTATGTGATATGTCTGGATGGGGTTTATATGATAGGTCTTGATGGGGTTTATATGATCAGTCTTGATGGGGTTTGTATTATAGGTCTTGATGGGGTTTAGATTAAAGGTCTTGATGGGGTTCATGTGATAGGTCAAGTCTCGTAGGACTAGTCTCACATGTCTTGACCAATTGTGTAAAACACCCCAAAAATAGTATTTAGTTTAGTCCAAATTTATTTAAGGTCGATTATTTCAAAAGTCATAGGCTTATGGAGACACTCTCGAGTCCGTTTCCTGGGAAGAACCAGAACTTGACGTCTTTGGAAAGATCTTGAGAACGCTCCCTGAGTGGGGATCGAATCCTGGACCTCCCGGTCGCAAGGCGGACACCATATCCACTACACCATTACGACCTCTTAAGAATAGTATTTGCAGTGAAATATACCGATTTTACACTTTTTCCTTTTGGCACGTAATATATTCATTTCAACCGCTTGATAATACATTGTAAGGTCAATGTCAGTTCAATATATTGGAGATAAAATAATCAGGTAGTGTTTGAGTGATTAGATAATAACGCTTTTCTGGAGCCCTAACATTGCCATACTAACCTTGAGCTAAAGGATGTTGAAGATACTTATTGATATAACGTCTTTTGAAATCCTATATCCAAAGAAGGCTGATAGCCCCTTCTGCTTTTCAAGGGACGATAAGTCTGCATTTTTTTACTTCAGGCGCGGAGCTACGATTGAGAAAATGTTCTGGCGTGACTTACCCTGAAACTTCATAATTTTGTGTATTTCGACGACCTGTGATTCCAAACGTGTCGTTAGTTGTTATGGTTGAAAACAGCGCGCCTTACTTTCGGATTCGTCGTCGCTAAGAGTTATTTTCACTGGCGTTAACATTTTGTCTGCTGCCACTGACGAAAAACTGAGATACGAAGTGCCAATAAATTTATTCACTCTCTTGTCAAAAAGTATCTTGCAATACATATTATACAGTAAAAGCCACTTTCATAGGATCTTTGGTCTGAAACGAACGTAGGTAAATCCAAAAAATGGTTATTATTATGGAGGTCAAAATGTTAACCTAAGAACCAACAAAATCTCGCATTTATTGTACTCGTCGTTAACACAGGATCTTCACTCCGTGTATGCAACACTATCTCGAAATTCTTGTACCCATCATTGACACAGAATCTACACCCCGTGTATGCTCGATCTAGACCCAACAGTATCTCGAAATTCTTGTACCCATCATTGACACAGAATCTTCTCCTTATGCATGCTCGATCTAGATAACAACACCAGCTATGCAACGCAACGCACGTCTGTGGGCACGATTCGGTAATTAAAGGCCAATTGTAGCAACTACCGTCCCTACTTCACACATTTCCCATGCTTTTTGCAATACCACAGCGAAACCGACTTACATCATTTACGCCAACGCCTCTTCAGGCACTCCGGGGAGCACTTAGAAATAATCGGCTCATTGCAAGTCCTCGGAAGTACCATCTTGGACCCTCTTTGTTCAATTGCGTCTTAAGCAAACTGAGCGATGCAGTTACTGTGTTCTCAACAGATTTAGACTTTGGCATTTGAAGCCAACTAGGGTCACATGCAAGCGATTGATTCAGCAATAGTCGCGTATGACTTTTAGTCGTCAAGTAGAAGGTTATTTTCACAGTCATCGAAATGGAAGTGCATACATGGATAGCCTGACCTAGGAAAGCATGTGACACATTGGTCTTTTGAAGTGTCAGTTAAGTGGCAAGCAAATGCAGTGAAACTAAATAAACCATTCCACTTCAGAAGACAATTACCGAGACTATGGGATAATTAAGTTAATTTAGTCATATTTTTTAATTAATATGTAATACTGTTTAAATCTTTAAATATTTATGTACTTAAAGCTTTGTGTCGTCGAGTGTGATTCAGAAGGGAAAATGTCTACCTCACGTAACGTTTTACATGACTAATGGTGAAACAGGTCAAACTTTCAGAATACGCCGTTAATAATTGGCCGAATGCATTTGTTTTAAATATGATTTTGATCATGTTTCGTACGCATCTTATATTTAAATGTCATGTAAGTGATCTATATAATGCCATATGTCGTGTTACAATTAAAGCCGCATTCCAGAAATATGTTGATGAAAAAACAACTTTGCAGAAATCGTTTCTAATGGACATCTTCCCGATCAAAATACAATAAAACAGCATTGAAATCGGCAAAATAATTACGTTTTGATAACTTTTTAAACTTTTTTAAAATCAGCTGGATGCGATAGCTGGTGATGCTTCTGGAGTAAATCAGCATGTGCATAGTGTAAACTCCGTTCGTACCAAGCGTTTTCGAACATAGACATTGTTCGTAAATAAGAAGCAATTTTCCGTCGAATAAACGCCATTAACATTCATTAAAACTAATGCCATATTAAGATGTACTGAATTATATTCCATGGAATGCTGCTTTAACTATAATACGAGACCATGCTATGTTTTAACTCGTAAATGACTAGATTTCGATCCATGGCCTCGTTTTGGCAATGTGGCTCCTTAATTGTTTAATGTAAACAATCTTTGTTATGAAAGACGCTTTGAATCAAATCCTTACATGTTTGCTTTGGAGTAAGGGATAGTATACCTAATTTTCAATTTATTTGTTGATGTTGTCGTGCTATGATTACCTTTACAAAAAGGAGGACGCACCAGTAATAATGGTTTCTTTGTTATGTCCTTTCGCCATTATGGATTAAACATTCACTGAATGAAAACTAAAAAATAGATTTGATAGCAATTCCTCTGTCAAAATAAAGAATAAAGAATGCGAGCGGGCCACGTAACGAGTATATATATGAAAATCAAGTACATGTGTACTCTATGTAACATCAGGTTGTATTAGCTCTGCAAATTGCAACATTTGCTATACATTAGAAAGGTTGCAGCAAAAACATAAGCATATGTTTCATCAGGAAATTAATATAATGTGTCTTTGCGTGCATATTTATTTATTTATTTATTTATTTGTTTGTTTGTTTGTTTGTTCGCTCGTTCGTTCGTTCGTTCGTTCGTTTGTTTTATTCATTTATCCATGTATTTATCCATTTCATTTAACCATTTATTTATCCATGTATTTATCCATTTATTTTAATCCTTTTATTTAGTTATCCATCCAATTATTTTCATTTATTTGCCATGTTAAACGTAAGCATTTTTCATCAAATTTTCACATATTATGTTATTGTTGCTGAGATGAAAAACCATATAAACCCACATGCACATTAATAAAGTGTTACAACGGAAATACCCATGTGACTCCAATATCACGATTCAGATTTTGCAGCATGCCTTGCCAGTTTGGCCTTGGTGACTTCAATATCACGGTGTCCCATCTTTCCATATCTTATCTAAACAAGACATTTGCAAACTTTATACTTGTGTACCAAAACACAAAACATATCGTATAGGACTCAATAGCTGTAATTGTTTTTATTTGAGTATACTGAGTGAAATAAGTTCTGCAAACAAATATGAAACTCGATATTTTGCGTTCAATCATCATCATTTCTTCTTATAGTAATTGACCTTCCCTTTAAGGACAGTTATCTAGTGAATATCAACATCTTGCTTGGTATAACTGCCACAATTTTATAATAAAAACGACCAATAAACAATTGAGTTTTCGCTTTAAGATACATTTTATATTTGCTAACATCCTTGTTGTTGCTTAACTTATTTTACTTAGTATAGTTGTAGCAGTACTAACACTCAATGATCAAGTTACAGATACATTACCCTTTAAAACACTTGTGTTATAATAACACGTGCTTAATGAGTTTCCACTATTATTTCATTTTGCATATGAATTCAAAAACATGCATAAATGTAACTTTGGTGTAGTAAAAACTACTCGCATTATTGTCATATAAAATGTAAACAAACGATAAAAATCGACCGTTCTTTTAACATTTGTTTACGTTTTGCATATAGATCTACCGGTAATTATTACAATTTGTTTTTAATAAACATATGTATAAGATATATTGGTATAATTTTACGTCATATAGTAAATAATTAAAGTTTTATGTGTGACTTTAATTTTATATTGATTTCATGTTTTAATTATATATTTGAAGGGCATTGTATCTTTAAAAGTTAAGAAGCCTTAATACTTGCTTAATAGATTACTACACAGCACATATACAAACCATGGAAAACACAAACATAAAAAAATAATAAGCTGTCAAACAACATGCCGGGAAATATATGACACATATTCAAAACTGATTATGCACTGTTTAATATAAAAAGGAATATTACAAGCTAGTTGAGCTCTCTGGAGCAAAATGTATAAAATAATGATCTCACTTGAATAAATAAAAATAGCGCAATATATGCTCAAGGCTTTGAGAATATTTATCACGCACCCACATTTGTGTCGGACCTGTATGTCGGTACAACAAAGCTATCCGTTGTCTGCATGCATACACATGAGCAATATCGAAGTCTTGGAAAACTTGGGTGACAACAACAGCATATTAACCCAGTCTTGTCAACTCCTTGATATACTTAGTCGGCACACTCGCTTCTTGCCGCGGCGATCGGTGCTCAGTTCTAGGTGCCAACGCATGTGGGTTGGTATGGTGAGGTCGGACAGGTGGGGTTTCCTCCGTATGTAAAGAGGGTAATGGACATTGGTCTTTTTTGCCTCCCCCCTCCCCTGCTGCCCCTCTGGGTTGGTCAACACAGAAATATTGAATTCTTTTGAAGTGCAACATATTTTTGCAAATATTCATCTCCAAACGAAAAGACTATGCTTTTAAACCTAAATCAGAAGCATTAGACTCATAAAACCGCTGGATTTTGCAAATTATTATAAAATGTCAACAAACTGGTCCGGTCCCCCCCCCCCCCCTGCTCGACCCAAACTGTTGATATGTCCTAAAACAAAATAAGGTAAGGGTTATGGGACACATCCCAGGTGTACACATAATAAATAATATTAAATAATTATGATGTTAAATGACAGCGTTATTGACTGGACACGAAACACAGGCTCCATTTTTTACATTTGGCCTCTAAACGTCACCTTGACCTTGGAGGTACGGAACTGGGTCTTGCGCGCGACACAATCTCGTGATGATGAAATTTTTTGCAAAGTTATTTCAAAATCAACCCAGACACGACAGACTTATAGAGCGTACACGGAATGAGACGGACGGTCCCGGAAGGATGGACAAAATGACTGACGGAAGGACACGGGCAAACCTATAGTCCCCAACCAGTTTTACAGGTAGGGGACTCATAAAAGAGATAACTAATTCAATTAAATAAACATTATAATGCTCAATGTCTGGATCTTAACCAATGTAGCAGAACTGATAGAATTATAATTCATCTACCGTTAATATTAGCCAAATTACCTGCACCCGTTTACTCCACCCACGCTTTCTTCTTTTTTTATCTTTGCAAAAACAGTGTCCAGATACATGTTCATATCATGTCTTAGCGTAGTTTAAAGTAGTACTCTGTGTTTAATATATTTAAAAATGATCAGTTGGGAAATGAAATAAGTGATTACACTGGTACACACATTCATGCAGTCTTGTATATTAAACAAAATATTGAAACAGACATACCATTCGTGTTTTTTTTGTCTGTTATTTCCACCAATTAGATTTTTTTTAGACTTTTGACATTTTGTCTGCAATAGTATGTAGATTTTAAAACAATGGTAAGTATTTCTGTTGCAATTAGTTGTAGGTTATGGGTCTTTTAGCATATATTGACTGGACTATGTGGCTGGAATGACATTTAGGTCTAAAGGGCCGGGTGCGTTTGACACAATTGTATAACTCCTTATATTACTAATATCTATGCACATGTCTCTATAATCAATAAATTACATAATGAAGCGTCGGCTCGGAAGAACCTTATAAACCAGAAAATTTGCAAATACATGTGCCAACGTGTCTGTCATCACGGCTTCAGGCTGCTCGCATACGATATCATCTTTAGTTAGGCCAGTATACATTGCAATGTCAACATGATCGCGACCCGGGGTGCTCGCATGGTGCACGTGCTGCAAAGTTCTGCT
Source organism: Congeria kusceri (assembly GCA_027627225.1). Lineage (NCBI taxonomy): Eukaryota > Metazoa > Mollusca > Bivalvia > Myida > Dreissenidae > Congeria > Congeria kusceri. Next base: position 65,693,536 of record CM051025.1, on the reverse strand, counting down.
GCACATTTTCGCCACATGTTCATATTTCATATACATACACGACGTGCACTGCATGTGAAGTCGAGCTGTAGTCTGGCCCACCGTCGGGTTTTCATATTGTCAGAATTAAGTGGCGTTCATAGATCCACAACTGCATTCTTTTTTGCATTGTGTGTCGACAGCTCAGCATAAATGGAATACAATCACCCTGCTTATGTATGATAAAAGTGTGTATAGATCTACACATATTGTTATATTTCATATATTGTAATACAAGTATATACAATTATCATCGGCATTATTAAGTGGCTTTCATGGATCCACAACTGCATTCTTTTTTACATTGTGTGTCGACAGCTCAAGATAAAGGGACTACCATCACCCTGCTTATGTATGCTAAAAAGCATAGATCTACACATTTTGTAATATTTGGTAATTTGAAATACAAGTATATACAATTATACCAATGTTTGACTCACATACAAATGTAGAAGGTGAATTGATCTGTTTTTGTTGGTCAATAAATGTACAGGACACGAGACACAAGGTTCCAGAAACATTGTTTAGATGTACAACGCCTTTGCATATGTACACATACAAATAGGCGTTTAATCAAATAAATTAGTTTTAGTTTCAGTTTATTGTTTAATGAATTTCAAAGGCTCTGATATTCGGATATTTCAATAAAATCGGTTTGTAATTACACAGATTAAATACAAAACTTTTAAACCAGTGTAATGTCCAGAGTATGGCAAGACAACAGCAAGAACAAACAAGACGTTGTCATACTCTATTATACTTTGAAGAATAGTTTATTCTCAGGTTTTAAGTAGGATACATCGGTGATGACATGCAATCCAAGAATATTCTGACTGCAAAAGTATACATGGATACCGAATTTAAATGTATACATGGATACCAAATGTATCTCCATATGTTTGGTATTTCTTGTATTGGTAGGATTTCCTTAAAGACCAGCGGTGATAACTAAGAACTGGCAATTTCTGATGTTTCTTCTGAAATTCCTCCCTGTGAAACCTGCTGTGTCTATCACTATGAATTCTCGCACGCACAATTTTAGTTTATAGCCCACATATTTTGAATTAATAACTTCTCAGCATAGATAGTCCGGTGGTCTACACAAAAATCTTATGGATATTTTGAAACTAAGAAAAGATGACTAGGGCGCATAGATAGCCTTTAAATAATAATGAAATCTGTGTTCTTATTTTTTGTCGATTAAAATTATACAGCATGGCATTATAAACGGGACGACACTTTACGCACATGCACTATGTCAACGAAAAATTGGCTTTCTATTACACTATAAATGCTAGTATATGATAGAAATGAGCTATACTAACACAGTTGCATTAACTAAATAATAAATAATATAATACACAGAGAGATATTAGATTAAAACAAATAAGCAAAAAAGTTTGAAAAATTAAAACCCCACGTGGGTATTGAACTCACGACTTAGAACCCATTCGAAGAAATAACAGTTGGCAGTGCGTTATCCAACTGCGCTATTCTGCTTGGTAGCGAAGCGTGTGTAAACTATGGTTATACACAATACAATTCTGACGTCAAAAATGTAAACACAAAAAGGGCCAAACAAACACGACCATAATTATAAACTGATTTTTATCTCAGAATGCGTACGCTCTTTTCCCATTATAAACTTTGTTTTAACTGCCATTATGTGCCAGTATTAATATCTTAAATTTCAGATTTTTTTTAAGAAGGTGCCCCCTTGGGGCCCTTTTCAATGACATAGTTCCTTAAACTTTTACAATGCTGCGACGCCCAGCGTGTAATTTAGAATGAAATACAAATGATGAGCGTCGTGGGTAAACCGGGCTTAATGCATGTGCGTAAAGTGTCGTCCCGCATCAGCCTGTGCTGTCCGCATAGGCTGATCAGGACGGCACTTTCCGCCTACAGTGGATTTATGGTTAGAAGAGACTTCCTTGAAACAGAAAATACCATAAAAGCGGAAACTGCCGTCCCGGATTAGCCTGTGCGGACTGCACAGGCTAATTAAGACCGGTTTTCTCACGACGACCCTCACATGCACTTAAACGTTTTTTTTCAAATGCTCATAAGGTGTTCATGTTAAGCTTCCAAGTACAAAAACGGGGCAAATTGCATCAGCGTTCGTTAAAACAAGTCCATATGTACACACGCTTGCATTTCATTAAAGCAAACAAAACTGTCTACAATAAAGATTTCCTGTCTATCCGAAATTCGCTTTAAACCGCGGTAAGTACCAATTCCTCATTACACCCAATAAATTATAATCCCAGTCTGCTAGTTTGAACCGAAACTCTTAACCCGTCAAACATCGCTAAATCCCGTACCTGTCCTAGGCCGTGGTCGTAACCAGGCTAATGCGGAGTGGTAGAAACTGTATATGTGCGCAATGTGCAAATTCTGGCAATGCTTCAAAGTGGGTTCGAGCCATTTGACCTCCCTTGCAGCGCGTTATCTCCAAGATTACTGGGTGACTACGGGGGGAAACCACATTTTAAGTTCCATTTATAACAACTTGTGAGTGGAGGCTAGGTTATGTAAGAACAAGAAAGTGTATGAAAGTATTGTGGGGTTATATTTGGACGAGAATTGTAAGGGACAACATAATTTAATTGGTTAAATCACCAGATAGTTTTTGACAATATGAAATGTATAAATACCAGTATTTGTGATTAACCTCGTATCAGAAAACCTTAAGAAAACTTTCGTCTGAATGTTTTTTTAACAAAATGTGTCGCCAAATATGAATCATTACCAATTGCACACTATTGCAGTTTAGGGTGTTGATAGAAAACATTATTTATACCCCATGAGTGTTTCAGAACATAAATAATGTTGATTTAATAAAGAATTTTTGAGAATTACTTAAAGATATTTCAAAATCCATACGATTTTACGGGATTATTGATTACTTGTTTGAAACCACGTGATTAACGGTTTGTTAACATGATTTATTGATTTATACATGCGAGTACATCAAATGCCAGGATCTGTAGGTTGGATTTAAAGTATAGAAGATATTTAAGATTGGTGGACATGGTTGAATTTCAGAGTTATTAAGGGGTGTCTTGAGGCTTTTTGTTTATGTAGTTTCTTATCTGAAAAATTCTGACCACAGGTTAACTTTCCTACATAACAAAAACAGAGGCCATACATAATTGTTATCTAGTTAAAACTGTACGTCCACCCCTACACCGCTGAAACATTAACCATACATACAAGTTACATCGTTAAAACAGTAAGCGTACATGATAAATGTAACATCGTTAAAATTGTAACTGTACACATCGGTTGTTCATGAGTGTTGCATCTTTGGAACAGTTTCCATACATAAATGTAACATCGTTAAAACATTATCAGTGCATGAATGTAATATCGTTGAAGTTGTACTAGCAAAATCACCCAGCAGATAAACTTATTATAGACTATTAATCCAACGTCGATCTGTTATTCTATCTAATTTACCACATTCTGATAATTTCGAAAAATAACCTACTAAATCAAACTAAACACAAAATGACGTCACGATAATCAACAAAATGACGTCACTATTGTATGTTAACAGAAAAGAACGCTGTGATGGTTTCACTGTTACCGTGTACAGTTGTTAATGCACGTGTCGGGAACCAAAAGAGAAATTCCACAAATATATTTTTAGCCCATATGACATGAATTGGGGTAAGAGGTATGGTTCCTGATGCTGTATATGAATGTTTAAGTGCAAGGCGGGTACACATTTGGAGAAATCCACAAATTTAAATGTCACACCGTTAAAACAATAACCGCACATAAATGCAACATCTTCAAAACAGAAGCCATACATCAATATAACATCGTGCAAACAGTAACCGTACATCAATGTAACATCGCTAAAACAGTAACCGTGCAAAAATGTAACATCGTTAAAACAGTCACCGTACAAACATGTTACATCGCTAAAACAATAACCGCGCAATAATGTAACATCGTTAAAACATTAACCATATACATCGTTAAAACAGCAACCGTACAAAACATGTTACATCGTTAAAACAGTAACCGTATAAACATGTTACATCGTTAAAACAGTAACCGTGCAAAAATGTAACATCGTTAAAACAGTAACCGTACAAACATATTGCGTCGTTAAAACCGTAACCCTACGCATATGAAACATAAATAAAACTGTAACAGCAGTGTAACATGTTTAAAACATTAACCCTATTATAATTTATATTTGTTAGAAACTAATTACAATAACTATACACAAATCTCACATCTTTAACATAATAACCGTACATAAATGTAAATGTAACACCGTTGAAAAAATGTAACATCATTAAAACACTTACCATACATAAATGTAAATCATTAAAACCGTACCGCCAGCCCTACACCGTTAAAACAGAAACCGTACCTGTAAGCTGTCTTCACTTTTCAGCTTCTACGCTGGTATTTACCTACGGTTGCGTAATGGTATAGACGGCGCATCATGTGTTCGCATCGATGTGCAGGAACTGCAACCGTCATTAACCTAAATCACCCGACATAAACCTTATGCATGTTTGCCGGGATAGCGGCGTGCTAGATCATAAAGGTTATACTATATGCGGCTTTTTGGCACGGCGTGCACACGGGCTGATAAAACATAGATAAACGTGCATGGGGGCTTGAGACTCGGAATTGGGCGTTCACTAGTGAATTCAATAAACAGTTAATTGATATGGGAGGTTGCGTATGTTTACAGCAGAAATGCATACTAGTGAAACAGATGATAAGTTTTATTCACTGAAGGTTTAAGCATTGCATAACACGTTAGATAAGGTTGAGGGTTTGTGCAATATAGAAGGTGATAAATTTATTTTATACGCTGCATATCGACATTTTACATTCTTTATTCTGCGCGGTAAACGCAGGTTATAGAAACGATAGAGGTTCAAACTTGTGTGAACCGAATCAGCGAACTTCAATATGTTTCTTAAATCAAACTTGACGAGTTGTGGAAGGGTGAAGAGATAAAAAATATAGCTTGTTATATTACTGTCAAAAGATTATTGCAAGTGACTGGTACTAAATCTCAAATGCACAGACCATGCAATATTAGATAGTGGCACGTGGCAGCTTAGCAAATTAAGCCCTTACGCGGCAATTATTATGAAACCTAATACATTTCCACTCTGTCATGCAAATGTTTAGGTCGAACACCAAAATGTATTAAATAATATCTCATATATCTCAAATGTAATACATTTAAACTGCATTAAGGGCTTGAAGCAAGTTAAACAGGAACATGTACAGTATTATCTCAAATACTAAAAACGAACAACATTTAAAATAAATACATCGTTTTAAATTGTTGAACAGGTAAATAACACTGGGTCTGGAAGTTAAATGTTTGAGACAGGTCACCTGTAAAGACTCGGCTGTTTTCGGAGCCTGGATATTGCCCAAGACCCATGTGTGCGTGGACAACTTGTGGAAAGTCCAAGAAAAAAACACTGACCAATTAACTTAAATTAACTTACAATTTAACTTCGATTTAGTGTCCATTTGTATAGACAGGAATATGTTCCCAGCATTTATTTCCACAATGATTCTGGATAGAACAAACTACGAAAACAAATAACGTAGTAAAACGCTGTTAACTCTACTATGTCAGTGTTTTCCATTGCCTTTCAACAAGATGTCCTACCAATTCCATTTAAACATGGCCGCTATCTTAAACTGGATCCAGCATGGAACACTGGTATCAATTAAGTTCCTAAGTAAATGTATTACTTACATTTATTAAAATCATAAAAGTCCTTAAGTCCTCAACACATGCTTCTTTATATGTTGAAAAATATTTTAAATATTAAAATAATGATGTTTACATTGATAATTGTGTTTGAAATGTTCAATGTCAAGATTGTCCAACGGAAATTATGGAATTGTGTTTGAAATGTTCAAAGTCAAGATTGTCCTACGGAAATTATGGAATTGTGTTTGAAATGTTCAAAGTCAAGATTGTCCTACGGAAATTATGGAATTGAACCCAGAGCCCATATTCACAAAGTTCCTTAGTAAAAACTGAAATGAATATGGGCCCTGGGTTTTAGATATTATCTAAAATTCATAAAAATCCTTAAGTCTCCGGATGTTCCGTATCATTATAGGTCCTTTATACATGTAAATGTTGTGAACTAGTAAATGTTGCTGAGATGTTTAGTATTTTACACACTTGTAAACATAAATCATTGAATTTCATAAGCAAAATTGACATTAAATTTTACTTAAGTATGACTTGGCAATGTTTATTTATAAAGCAGTGCAAATAAGGAGTTCTTTCTATATGTGTCATGACTTATGTATGATGTATATTATACAGTATATAGTTTTTAGTTTAGTTTATTATACATACTTTAGGCATTATGCCCATGGGTATACATTGATACACATTCTACACACAAATAATAATTACAATGCAATTGTCAATAGCTTACAGGTGCAAATTATTTTAAATTAAAATACATACATACATAAACAGAGTGTCTTTAAATTGTTGTATACACGTTACAATAATTTCTATTTAGTAATATTAATTTACAATGAATAAACGTAACATAATAAACATTACTAAAAATGTCTAAGTTATTGTAATATTTCAAAGATAAATCCACAAAGTATTATTTTGACAGAAAACATTACTAAAAATTCATATAATTATACATGTATTTATTTATTTTGGAGAAAAACTCAATCGTAGTATAATTGGGTTCTCAATTGGAAGGCCTTAAAAATATAAGTTGCGAGCCGTCTAACTGTTGTTTCATTTGTCGATTTCATTAAGTCGATATATTTCATAATATTTGTAATTTTCCAATAGTATTTGTCTATATACTGTTTACGTAAATTTATAAATAACGGACATATTAACAAAAAGTGGAATTCGTCCTCAAGTACATTACAGTTTTTGCATTTCCTGTCGTTGTAGGGTATTCTATTCGGCTTATGCCATCTACCTGACTCTACTTCTAATCGATGAGCTGAAACTCTAAAACGTGTTAAGGCAATTCTGAACTTCGTAATGTTAACAAATTTAAAATATGACTGAATTTCTAACTTTCCGAACAAACTATAATGTGTACCTCTAGTTGTATTTACAAGCTCTGCAGACCAATTTTGTATGTACATATCTGAAATTCTTTGTTTAACATGTGACATGAAAACATCAACATCACCAACACCCTGAAAGTACCATACTTCACTAAAGCCTAGGCTATCTAATACATTTTTTAACAATTTTACCCAAGACCCTTTTTCTGGGTATAGTTCAAAATCATTTAATAACATCTTATAAACGTCTTTAACATATTTAACATCATCACACTGTATAATTTTTATCCAATATTTTATAACTTTAACATATCGATAAAAAATAAGCGGCCTTCTACCGAGCTCACCGTATATAAAATTATTTTGTGTCTGTTGTCTTACTCCTAACAGATTTTTACAGAAGCGTAAATGTATTCTTTCTATGCACTTATTATTATTTAAACCCCATACTTCACCTCCATAATTTAGAATAGGTTCAATGAGTTTGTCAAATAAATCTAAGCAATGACTAACTGAAATGTCTGGAAACTGGATGAGATATATACCACCTCTCGCTTATTATCTATTGCTGAATAATTTCGATAATTGTTTGATAAATGTTTACCTATGCAAAAATTGACATTTAGTATCGATATTATTGTTGACCTTTGACTTTATGCATATTATTATACTTTCATTTGCATACTCATGTGCATATTGCCCACTGTATTGCTCAATGAACTGTAAACTTTAAAAGCTATGCCCTACTAACAAACCAAAACAATTTGGTTGACAACAGACGGACGGATAGCTCTTTGCGGTGTCGCATAGACTGGACAAGTGACTTTGGACTGTGAATTGTTCATAATGAAATACACTTACAGAAACTTATTAATGAAGCATGACTTTGGACTGTGAGTAGTTCATAATGTTTTACATTTTACAGAAAATTATTAATAGAGGAATAGCATTGACAGTACAAAGTCTCTGTTACCATCGCAAGCGGGGCAAACTTGACAATGCGATATTGAAAACAGCGCTCAGTGGGCTGCCATATTATTCCAAACAATTGATCGATTCCTGTGCTGCTTCTGGAGTCAAAATGTGGTTCATTATGCAGAATTACAAATTGTCAATGTCAATGACGTCTTCGTCAACTACATGTAGAAGATTTGTGTTTCTTGAGTTTATTTATTACGTAGATAGATGAAGTTAATACTTTGTCGACGAAAATAAAAACATTTTATATGAAAGTATTCTTCATTTTAATTCTTCCAAATAAGTTTTAGAAATATGTAGTTAGAGACGTTAATATACCACATAAATTATATTATGGTCAGTTAACCCAAACATTCTACGCAAAATTTTGAACAATCTTTGTAGGGGACCACTATACATGCCAAATGTTTCCTGTCATATATGAAATCTCTGGGCCTTGCAGTTTCAGAGGAAAAGATTTTTAAAGACCGCTTATCACATGTTTATTGAAACCATATAACCCCCAGGGCATGGCCATCTTTTACCCCAGGGGCATATTTTGAGCTAACTTTGTAGAGGACCACTATACAATGTTACATACCAACTACGAATTATCTAGGCCTTGTGGTTTCAGAGGAGAAGATTTTTAAAGTCAAATTGCAATATAAGTCTATAGAAAACATGTGAGCTCGGGGCGTGGCTTATTTTCACCCCAGGGGCATAATTTGAACAATCTTTGTAAAGGACCACAATGTTTCACGCCAAATATCAAACCTCTGGGCCTTGCGGTTTCATATTTTAATTTTTTTTTGTAGATGACCAGAATAGGATGTTACATACCAAATAAAAAAAACTATCGGCCTTGCGGTTTCAGAGGAGAAGATTTTAAAAGTAATTTGCTATTTAAGTCTATATAAACCATGTGACGCCTGGGGCGTGGCCAGTGTTGAACCCTGTGGCATAATTTGGACAATGTTTGTAGAGGACCACTATACCATGTATGTTACGTACCAAATGCGACACCTCCGGGCCTTGTGGTTTCAGAGAAAAATATTTTTAAAGCCATTTTGCAATATAAACCATGTGACCCAAGGTCACTTTTTACTCTAGGGGTAAAATTGAACAATCTTTGTAGAGGACCACTATACGATGTTACATTCCAAATACGAAACCTCTGGGCCTTGCGGAGAAGAAGATAATTATTTATAGTCATTTTGCTATTAAAGTCTATATAAACAATGTGATTCCCCGGGGTGGCCAGTTTTGACCACAGGGGCATTATGTTAACAAATTTAGTAGAGGACCACTACAGGATGCCACATACTAAATATGAAAGTTCTCAGCCATGCTGTTTCAGAGAAGAATACTTTTTTTTTAAGTTTTCACTTTTAAATCTATTTTTAGCTCTGGTGGCCTATATATTGAAGAATTTTGAAAGAAGGTCATCCAAGGATCATTCCTGTGAAGTTTGGTTATAATCTGCCGAGCGGGTTAGGAGATGTTGTTTGAATGAAAATGTTGACGAACGACGGACGACGCACGAAGGACAAAAGGCGACCATAAAAACTCACCATGAGCAACTTGTGCTCAGGAGAGCTTAAAACGTCATGTATATTTTTAAATGTCATCTGTGGCGTCGACTGAATGACTTCTAGAGCGAGGAACTGTCCAATCGTTCACACGTATGATTACATTTCTAACTTGTATGCAATCTAAGTGCAAACTAAATGCCAACTAAGTTAAAGCCTCTAAATCCGCATTTGGCGGAAATAATTGTCCTTTGTACAAAGAAAACAATTAGTTTTAACCAATATTACGTATAATAACGATTTTACATACAATTATATATTTGACAACTTTTTTCTAAATCCGAAAAACATAGAGTCAACCATTTGTATCAACACAGCGTATGTTTACATATCTGAATAGTGTTGAACTGATCTGAACTTTCCGAATAGGGCAGCACTTGTCCTGCGTGCCATTTTGCATTGCATGTAACTGTAAATACTTAATCAGTAATGGGTACTAACGCTGCAAAACGTAAACATATGGGTATATTTCACTAAATCAAGGTTTGAATTCCGTGCAAACGTCATTCATAATATAAAAAATACACTTTTTTTTCATAAAATATAAATTCGTAGAATATGTTTTACAGCATGGCTAGTCATGGTATGCTATGTTTTTATCAATAAACTTCAATTCTGAATACAACTAGAATTTTATTACTTTTGAAACAGCGTTCACTCAAATCGGACCCGGTGCCTTTAAAACAAGAAAAAAACTCGCACTATTTCTATCGTCCCACTGAACGTTGTTTAAAGATAGCATTCGTATCTTAGTTCGACTTTTTTTCGGTGTGGAATAATTGAAATGGGTCAGACGCATGCGCATATCAGTCAAAATGTGCATTTAAATTAGATAACCAGGTCTTGTTCGTTGACCAAGTTAAAGACATGGATGTCACGCTAAGTGTTTTTTTTGCGGTCAGTCGCAAACAATCAAACACTTCCAACTACATAGGATTTGTACGTAATCATCATAGACATCTTCCTTATTAGTGTCCACAGCCTCTTTCTCTACCTTTTCATCCTCCTCCTCATTATCATCATAATCTTTGTAATCCTCTTCTTTCTCCTCCTTATTATGAAATAATCTTCCTGCTTATCATCATTATCATCATCAGCAGCAGCACCAACATCATTATTATCCTTATCATTCTTATTATTGTCATTAAAATCATCATCATTATCATAATTATTATCGTCGTCATCATCATCAATATTATCATAGTCTCATCACCGTCATTGTCATCCTAATCATAATCATGATCATCATGAATTTAATCGTTGCAATTAAATAAAGCAGTTTTTGTTGTGTAAAGTCAAAACCACCTGTATTCCAGTAATACACAACTTCGAACTCCGTCATCGAGTCACAGCAGGCAGTGTCAACATCGCCAGGTCCAGTGATCACTGCATATGGCGTCCTCAAATGGCGTCCTATCTCTACATACTCGTTCTACCCAATGGACACGTTCAGTGCAGTATATTGTCTATGAAATGGGTGAAAGTGCAGAATTTCGAAAATACTGAAATCAGGTTTTCAAATACTGAAAATATAATAGATTATGCTGGATAAAAACTTTCAAAACTTACTAAAATCAGTATTACTACAGAAAACTTTCACCCATGATATTTATACATTAAATCTTGTTTTTGTCCTTGTCGCTTCAAATTATATAAATCAAATTGAAAGCACTTTTATGAAAAAGCAACAATAACACCAAACCAAACACAGCTGTACAAGTAAATCATTTATTTCTTCTGTAAGCGGAAAGAAACTGTGTCTTGGACACTTAAAATATTTAGCACAACACTGTATAACATTACACTAATTAATACTTCGTTTATTCATAACAAACTCAAAAAACATCCGAGGCGAGTCGTGTGAAAAACGGGCTTAATGCATGTGCGTAAAGTGTCGTCCCGGATCAGCCTGTGTGCACTCCGCACAGGCTAATCCAGGACGGCACTTTCCGCCTACAGTGGATTTATGTTTAGAAGAGACTTCCTTGAAACAGATAATACCATAAAAGCGGACAGTGCAGTCCGCACAGGCTAATCAGGGACGACACTACGCACATTCATTTAGAAGGGTTTTCGCACGGCACGTCTCATATGATACATATTTATATAAAACGAGATGAGATTAACGCCATATCCTAGTCCCATGAGTGAAAATGTGTGGAAATAATTTGTACTTGCATATAATTGTATTTTTTTAATTGTAAATAACAACTAAATATAACGTTAACATAATTCCTCTTGAATACATGTCAAGAATGTAATGATATTGTCGATATACTGCCTTCTTTTGACTGTATTTTAATCAGCTTAAGTATTAAATAATATTTTTGCAACAGCTTTTCTTAAAATATTGACCCCTAGTTTTTCAACATTAAATTTTAAAAATATATACATACTAAGGTTTACGCATAAACACATTTTCGAAAAGTAATATTACCCAACAATTAAGATTTTTTTATTTACCTAAATTTAAAATAACAACAACAACAAACTTAGAAAAGAAAGTTATTCAATAAAATGATATGGGTGCAGCAAACAAGTGATTTTGCAAACATCGTTCTCATAAAGACCCCAAAAATCAAGTCCGCCTGTCCCCTAAATTTACGCTACCCCCCCCCCCCCCAATTTACATTAATCGTAATGTTGACTAACAAAACACAAAACAAAAAACAAAACTACAACATAGTGGATCAAGCGGATAAAACCAGTGCATTGTTTGACTATAACATAATAATAACATTTGTAGTGTTTGTAACTTGTAGAGAACTAAAATAAAAGTATTATGCTAACATCGAGATTTTGGCAAAAACGTTTAAAAACACACGTCAAATGCATTAAAGGTGGACTGCCGTGTTTGTAACTCAGATTTTACGGTCGATATTATATAGTGCATTTAGCAGTCAATTCGTCAATATGTTTTAATAAATTCTAAAAATACGATCTGTTAATTTTTGTTAACTAAATTAAATGCAGTTTATAAAAAAACAAATGCATTTTTTTTTTCAGAGCATGCATATTTTGAAAGTTTAAAATATAATTTGGTGAGTTTCATAAAATTAATTTGCCTCCTATAGAAAAGTTCCAATAGCGACAGACGACCTTTAAGGCAACTACTCTAAAGCACCGACTCTGAAGAAAACACCGACATATTCTTAAGATTGCTGACAACTACACGTTTATTCTTGTGACAACTTAAGATTGCTGACAACTACACGTTTATTCTTGTGACAACTTAAGATTGCTGACAACTACACGTTTATTCTTGTGACAACTTAAGATTGCTGACAACTACACGTTTATTCTTGTGACAACTTAAGATTGCTGACAACTACACGTTTATTCTTGTGACAACTTAAGATTGCTGACAACTACACGTTTATTCTTGTGACAACTTAAGATTGCTGACAACTACACGTTTATTCTTGTGACAACTTAAGATTGCTGACAACTACACGTTTATTCTTGTGACAACTTAAGATTGCTGACAACTTCACGTTTATTCTTGTGACAACTTAAGATTGCTGACAACTACACGTTTATTCTTGTGACAACTTAAGATTGCTGACAACTACACGTTTATTCTTGTGACAACTTTAAACAAATAATAGACATGAAAAATATAACATCGATATTTTTTTAGACTGATGGCAACTACACTTGTATTCGTGTGACAACTAGAAAAAGGAATAGAAATGCGAAATAAAACATCAATACATATTTAAGGCTGTTGACAGCATCACTTTTATTCGAGTGAAAACTAGAAAAATAGATCTAATAGAAATATTAAATAGAACATAGATAACTGTTTAAAATTGTTCACAACATCACTTTTATTCGTGTGAAAATAGAGAAAAAGTAATAGAAATATGAATAATAACATAGATAAATGTTTAAAATTGTTGACAACCACTTTTATTCGCGTATTAATGTTTAAGGCTGTTGACAGCATCACTTGTAATCGTGTGAAAACTAGAAAAGAGAATAGAAATATGAAATAAAGCATCGATACATATTCAAAATTATTGACAAGCAGTTCTTCGTGTAGCAGCTAGAGAAAATAAATGTTTGTCAACTGCAATCCTTAACGGTGTTACCAATAAAATATACATGGTTAATGCAACTAGATACTTCAAAATTATTGTTTTTTTTAATAGTTTGATTACTGTAGGAAATCATAATTATCTGACCAAACCCGCCAATAACTAAACGATGTATTTGAGACTAATAATTTCTCATTAGGAACATATACTGAATGGACGTTGTGTGCCAGAAATTCACTGTAATTGAGGAATGACATCGAGGTTTGCAATAGAACCCAGTGTGGAACTGATAGAAGTTAGTCTTCTTCAGATTTTAATAATGGTACAAAAAATGAAAATGAGGAATGTCGTGGGAAAACCGAGCTTAATGCATGTGCGTAAAGTGTCGTCCCGGATCCGCACAGGCTGATCCAGGGCGGCACTTTCCGTCTAAAGTGGATTTATGGTTAGAAGAGACTTCCTTGAAACAGAAAATACCATAAAAGCGGAAAGAGCAGTCCCGGATTAACCTGTGCGGACTGCACAGGCTATTCCGGTACGACACTACGCACACGCACCAAGACTGGTTTTCCCACGACACGCCTCATATTAATTAAATAAAAAAAACATCCATTTCTTACATTTTCTGCTGAAAATAGCAAGTGTCAAAATAATATAATTATTTCTCAGTTATAATTATGTAGAATAAATTTTACGTGTGTTGTTCTGGATCAAAACGTCAAAGTCACGTGTACCCTTTTTGCAGACATGGCACAAATTAAACGAAAACAATCCAACAAAACTCGTCGGGGTCGGACTTGACATATCGACCGTTTGTATACAGAAACCTTGCACTAGTCTTTTATGTATTGCCAGTAAATGTAAAACAAATCTAAGCTACGATGATATGAGAATGGTGAAGCGGTTTGAAACCGAATTCATGAACAAAATGAGTGAAAAAATGAAAGGATTTATGAACCTTATGTTTTTATAAACACGTTGAAAAATGAAAGACTAAGTATGAACAAAAGCGCATACATGAAATCGGAAATAAGCACAAAACTATTATTGTGTTTGTCATTAAAAGCAACACATTCGTCTAAGTAGTACAAAGTGTTCACATATAAAATACAGTCCATTTGCACAATACGTAACATGATTTAAAGTTAAAGGGACAGTTTCACAGTTTGGGCTTGGCAAAACATTTCTTTAAAAATGGAATTTATCAACAGGAATTTGTAGAAACGTTTTGTCTCTTATGCTGTTTAGGTTGAAAAAAATTAAATAATTATTTTGATATGTTTCACGCCTTTTTTGTGTGAAAAATTACTAGGGTATAACTACCAGGTAGCAACTTTTTCTCGAAAAATAACAGATGTTCGTCAAATGTTTACCTGTGCACAAGCAATGTGATTTTCAAACCTTGAAATATGAACAATGGATGTATTGTTCAACAGGAAAAAGTCAGTTTTAGAAACTTATTTCTCACCGCCAAATACTGTGAAACTGCGCCGTTGTCTTAATACTGTGATGCCAATATACTGAAAATGGTCAGTCAACAAGGTATATGATTGTATGATTCAAAATCGATCATCTGAGTTTTGAACTACGCATATGGGAACTGAAAACCATACGTCAATCATTTGTAAGGAAATAACTTACATGTAAAGTATATTTGAAAAAAAACACCCCTTATAATATGTGTTAATATAAATACTTAAATTATTCTTAACAAACTCTTAAAAACACAATGTTCTGTCTGATACTTTTCATTAAAATGTATTGTTCCATTCACATGAAAAGGTTTTGCTTGTACATTCTTAACAGTTTCGTCTGCATTTACTCTTCTGTGAAAATAAATCGTCGAATTTCAAATCTAAAATATGATCTGAACATTTCTTTTATACTGCCAAAATATTTTCATTAGGAGCTCTTTTGTAAACATAAATCGTTGGATTTCTTGTATAACATTTAATCATACATTTTCACTTAAATACTTCTAAAGTTACGATATACCCTTAAACGATTTATTAATCCGTATCCTGTAATACCAGAAAGAAAATGTGTGTCTAAATTGTTCAAGATGGAATAAACAAGACGATTTGACGAAAACAAAACATCGGAACAACTCGTAGCCAATAAGAGTCAACAAAGTGACAAAGCATTACTACGGACAGAAAACCTAAAACGACAAATCTTAAGCAAGAAAGGTCACGCAAAAGCCTTTCACAGCATACAACTGGACATGACTGGAATGTTTAAACCGTTTAAAAAGTATACACGAACATTCTTAATGAGTTAATAATAACTTTCTGCATACATTTATGTACATGTTTTAGAATAAATATTAATTAAGCACTTTAATAACATCATAACTATTTATTGTTTGTTATTGTTTGTTATATTTCACAACAATCGCCTTAGCACATTTTCTTTGCAGTTCAGATAATATGCTGATATTTTACTGATTTGATCAAACCGAAAATACGTATAAAAATAAATACATTTGACCATGAATTTCACCAAACATGTCTGAGTGTATATTTATGACCATGGCCGCCATATTTCATATGAGGTTATGGAAAATACATTGTAATGTTAATAACGTTAATAAAGATTACGTATGAGCAACTTGCAAATTTATCAATTTCGTTTTACAAAACGGATGGGTGACAAGAACAATGTACAAAAATATACAGGTTTCTGTTATACAGAAATTCGAGACCAAAATAATAAAACAAAAAATAAAACAACGTCCCTATCTTCCACTCGTCAATTTTGGCACAAACACCACAGTAAAGGTTACAAACCAGTAAATCAAGTCCCCGTAGAATCCCACTGTAAAATAGCAAGATCTCCCGGCGTCGTTCGCCACTTTCTTTATTTCAAAATTGCCACTTTCCTTTATTTCAAATGTTGCGAGTCTGGTCTCTTTGGAAAGATGCTGATTTCTACTATCAAAATTTAAAAAGAAAAAAAAAAGAAAAAGTTTTTTTCGAGTGGACCACCGGGGGATACCCGACTATTTACTGGTATCTAACCTAAAGACCTAAGTACAAGATGGCGATTTTTTTCTGGTTCCCAATTGACTGAGCCCTAACCGACTGGTTCCCAATTTTTAATTGGTGTCCAAGCCGGGTTACAAAGTACATAATAATATAAAAACCTTACGATAATTAGGTGTCCAGTTTTTCTACACACAACGGCAACTATGTAACAACAACAATATCAACAACAACAACAACTTATCAAATCCGGATTTGTAAACAAAAGCAACTAGCAATACTATCTCATGGATAGGTGACACGTGGATTGAAAAGGTGTGAGTTCACCGATCGACCCTCAAATTTTTCAGAGGTCAAAAAGGTTATTATATTTGAAAAATTATAATCTTCAGTGAAATGCCTATAGATAAATATGTTTTAAATTAGGTCCACTAAATAAACTGTCCGCACAGGACGCACATGTTAATCTAATTTGAAATTTTGGATTAAAATAAAAAAGGATTAAAGATAAGTTTGTACACTGAAATATCTTTTCTTGAGCTTCCATTTGTATGTTTAATCAAATCAAAGAGAGGCAGCCGGCATTCTTAGCCAATAGAACTCCACACTGTTGCAGAAAACCTCCAATGCATGCACGGGTCGATCCGACCTTTACTTCTTAAGTCATGCCCTTTATTGACATATCTGCCACGAGTCCAATACCGGCACGACTCTCGCAGTTTCTCGGGCGGTCACGAGGGACTGCATTGCTACGCTCTCGATCGCAAACACCGGGGCGACTAGTCCTAAACGTTCTGACTTTGTCAACTATTGGATAGCCATATAGGGCCAATTGAAAGAGCCGCCGCTTAGCAGCATGTCTCGTATTAGCGTTTCGATGGGCGTCTTGCCGACTAGGCGCACGAAGAAGAGCTGCTCGATGACGGAAGCGCTTACGGTGCGGAGGGACGGAAGTCGCAGAAGGAGCTTGCCGAACCGGGTCGGTTGGTTCGGGTACTGGCTCCGGCAGTATTCCTCGAGGGCGCACTGCGATTTCTCCTGGATGCTGTCTATGTGATTGGCGTCGGTAATTCCGCACGCGTCTGAAAGTAGACAGCGGGAACTGTTACATGTACATTCTGTTATATTTCTGACAATATATTTTAGCCAAAGAAAAACATGTGGTTCAGGTGTCACTGCTGGAAAATTATGTCCTGTATTTCTATTTCTTTGAGTTAACCTATAAGTTTCTGTAGTATTAGTTCTTTACTATTGCAGCGAAAGATGGATAAAATGGAACAGAAATTGCCGATACGTTATTTCTAGTAAAGATACATTTGTCTTCATAGCTTCAACGCATAAAGTACTTGCGAATATTCGTAGCTATGATTTTAAAGCCTCTAATGATTAACTTATCTTTGTTCAATACTATAATAAAGTGACATAAGATAACACTATATTTTATTGAATAATAAAATAATCATGACAATGTTCTCTATATAATTTGCTTCAACTTAATGCTAATTTTAAATTGTTAATTTTCACCATTGGTCATAAGGCATGTCTTGGTGGGTATGCATTTACAACCCCAAAATAACCTCAGCAACGTGCTTATTTTGATTTACAGTTATTACACATACTAAATCTTATGCACTTTTTATAACTAGTATTCTCTCCTGAACAATATACACGCAATACGCACCTGTGACACATATTTACACGTGTTTATTGCACAATGGGTTTTAAATTTTCCAAAAAAATAAATCTAATATAATTCATAAACTGGAAAATAAGATGGGGCGCTGAATGAAAACTGCCTTACGGATGCAGTATATTCCCTAAATAATCCAACGTGTCCCCTAAAAATACTTTTTGACGGTTTTCGTAAAACGTATAAATTGGCTTGACAATTTATCATTGCGCGAGCAATTCGTATAAAACGTATACAAACGAAACATTTAGCGCGAATGCCTATACCTTCACTAAACATTTGTAACTGACAAGACCGACCATTTATATCCTGTGACACTGGCAGTACTGGCATATCTTGTCTTAATACGAATAATACAAACTATCTCTCATTAATTATTATTTAATAATGAATCTGAGGGTACACGCGACGAGCAAAACATTTGTGCGGTAGGCAGTAAAATGTCAGTGTTGCAGAAAAAACATTTTTTTGTCCAGTAATAGGATATATATTTTTGAAAATGTGCGACCCGGATTATCAAGAACGCTAAATAAATGTAAACTTGTATCAAAATGAATACTGTTTTAATTTATCAAATTTCCGCCTGCATTACTAGATAACTGTGTATAAAATACACATAATGTAGCCAAATGCTAATAAAAGTTACAGAGTGACTTTAAAATATAATTAAATGATTTGTTTTCCCACATTTTATAAAGAACAAGGAGCCGTCGGCGGTGCAACTTCATCAACTATTTATTATTCTAACATGATACACGCTATTTGTTCTATGGACAAAGAACACAATTATCATTGTTAAACTACCCAATAAACAACGCAAAAAATAGTCCCGATTCTGAGCGGAGCATAGTAAAATATAGTTCTCATTACAATTGCAAAAATATTTGTCAATTCATGTAAGAATCGAAATAGTTTTCGCATTATCGTTGATTATCGACAACTTTTTGTCGTTCTGATGCGTGACAAGTAAACCACTCGTGCTAACGCAGAACTCCTAATCGTTGTTTATTAAACAACGATACATCGAAAATTACTTATTCAAACCAAGACCAAATTCAGCAGCAGCCTTTAGAAGCCAACTCTATCCATTTTGAGCATACGTTAAAGCACGTGCGTAAAGTGTCGTCCCGGATCAGCCTGTACAGTTCGCAGTTCGCACAGGCTGATCCAGGACGGCACTTTCTTCCTACAGTGGATTTATATTTAGAAGATACTTCAGTGAAACAGAAAATAACATAGTCCGCGGGAAGTACCGTCCCGCGGACTGCAAAGGCTGATCTGGGACGACACTTTACGTGCATTGAAGCCCGGGTTTCCCACGAGACGCCTCATTTATATTTACCGCACTGTTATTTTACACCACACCCATTTCTTGACTTTCATGAAAACGATAATTGACTTTTGGACGTCATAGAATGTGATTTGACATCGTGATAATACAAACGATGATGAATGTGATGATAGTGGTGGTGATGATGATGATGATGATGATGATAATGACTATGATAATGATGATGATGATGACGACGACGACGACGACGACGATGATGCTGATGATGATGAATATGGCGCATAAGCTGATCATGATGATGACGGTGTATTTTATCATATTTCCAAGTGTAGCCATACCGAATTTTTTCTGTTCAAGAAATTGTAACGTCAAAACATGTAAACTTGTATTTACTTGGAAAAGATAACATCATCTAATGTTTAAATAATTATGTTGCATGCACATTTGCGTGCTATTACATTATCTATCTCACAAAAGACTCATCAGCCCAGGCGGGTCGAATGGCGGACACAAGGTGGCGATATCCGTGGTGAATAGACAGTTTCGAGTTAACAAAGTCGCATGAACGCACAAACGCATGTACGTCTGTTTTCTACTGACTTTAAGCCCGCTTATCACATCGAGCGACCCAGCTGTCACTGCTGTAGTCATGCGCTGCATATCTCGGCTGTTTCGCTACTTTGTACACCAAACTGCATCATGTGGCAAAGGTTGTGTGACACTGACTCATAACATCGGCAGTGTTCGGGTGTTTCCGCTCAACGTTCGGAAACTATGTACAAACATCGGACATTATTTTCATGCGGCAAAGGTTGTGTGACACTGACTCGTAACATGGGCAGTGTTCGGTTATTTCCGCTCAACGTTCGGAAATTATGTACAAACATCATAAAATATTTTTGTGACATCGGCATTGTTCGGAAATTATGCGTCACACACACACATCGGAAACTACTTTGATGACATCAGCATTGTTCGGAGGTTTCCACTCAAAAGAAACTATATACGAGTACAAAAATCGGAAACTAGTGTTGTAACATCGGCAGCATTTGGTTGATTCCGCTCAGCGTTCGGAAATTGTACGCAAATTATAATACCAACATTGGAAACATTTTTACGGCAAGTTTTGACCGAAACAATTCACAATAACGTCATTGTTCGGTTATGTCCGCTCTGTGATCGGAAACTGTTTACAAACATGGGTGAAACATGGGTGTAAACCTTGAGCAATCCTAACCATAAAACAATTTAAAAATGTTAATCAAAAACTTAATTTCCAATAAAAAAAACAGTTATCTTATATGTATTATATGTTCAATGATCTTGTGTTATTACATAATCTATAAGTATCTGTCAAAACGGAAATCCGATTATTCCAAGGAATTACGATCATGCCAATAGCTTTCTATTACATGTAATGGTCAGTTTCGGTGTTTTCTAGATCAAATACTCTTAAATCGGAATTAAAATCGGACAGTCACCGTGTAATCTACCGTTGTTGACTCACGTTATTTTAAATTGCACGACCTTCGAAAACGTTTTTTGCAATTTAATTGTGACAGTCTTAAAACATAAAACCATCAACGCTAACGCTAAGGAGGTGACGTCATGCGTTAATTTAGAGCAGACATATGATGTTTTCATGTACTCTACTTTATTAAAAATGTCGGTGAATAACAAATTGCTCATAAAACCGACCATGTGTGGTCGCCACCTTTCCATTCATTCATTTAAGTTTTTTTCTTCACTTTTCTTTTTGTTTTTCATACTGTATTTTTCAGCATGTTAGACACATCAGGGATTAGCTAATCAATCACCAAAATTGTCATACTGTAAAATCATTTGATTTCGCGGTGGTCTTATTTTCGCGTATTTCGCGGTCCGAACAGAGCGCGAATTTCCCCGCGTACATTTTCTTCTCGCATGATAATTATAAATTTGAACACAAGAAAACGGAAAATGCGCGAATCAAAAGACCATGCGAATAAGCCGCGTTTCAAGAACGCGAAATTTAGATTCTGCGAAATAAAATGATTTTGCAGTAGTTCATTAACGCTTTAAATGCGAAATCTCATTTTAACATTTTAATTACATCTTAACAACCATCGACATAAAAAGTGGGACATGTGAGATAACCGGCAAATTACGTTGCTTTACATAGTACTGGTAATGCACATATACATTCATATGTACATGTAGATGTCTGAAGCTTTAATTTTCAAAAGAGTACCAGTGCTCATACTGGTAAGGAACTGTTAATTATTTATAACAAATCATACGATTATCAACACCTTGGCAGATTAAGGCTTAGTAAAACAATCTGCCATTTTGTCTTTTCCAACTTTAGAAACATCTCTGTCTGAACATAAACACTGCAATTTCAATGATACAATACTCCGCATTCGTATCCATATACAGAAATTCCACATCCTCTACATTAAAAACACTTCATCACCTAAACTACAGTCCATTCTCGAAGCCCACCAATAAAACACCGAAATCTGTTACATTTCTATCTAGCAACTCGCTTCCTTTGCCAAGTCGTGCTGCTCATGCTCAAAATGGACGACGACATACACACATTACCTTATAATTCCACAGTGCGCCTTTACACACGACAAAGCCCAAGTTTGCCTCTTTGTCGATTGCAAACCACAAAAAGAACACAAACGCTATCATCTTCTATTTAATTCTACTACAGAGTATAATACAATGATGGATTCTTAGAAGTATCCGAATATCAGAATACCGGTCATGCATCCGATTTCATTTTCTTACAAGGGATTTAGATTTTGTTAATAGATGAAAATCGATGTTCCCATGGTATTTTATTGGTTTATTACATACATTTTAAAGGTAATTTCAATATCTAGATCATATGTCATATTTCATGTACAAGTTACTCCAAATCATCACTCAATCAAAGACACGACGTGAAAACCCATAAGTATGTCAGTCAAACGTGCGCAACGTAATGTACGTCAGAGTGTGTTTATAGCGTTGGCGTGAATTGACGTCACGTATGTGAACACTGGTCTGACAGAGACGTCGTTCATTCCGTTGCGGTTGTCTTTATGTGCATTTGCATTTAATGCATTTCGTAATTGTCAAGTATAATGCACCATAATACATTTTAATTGCATCTTCTTTTTTAATTCTGCATACGATTTTCGCGTTAAACGTTATTATTTGCCTCTGACGTAGCGATTCTCTGATTTGATTGGAAGTTATGATGAAGGTGTAACATCAGAATATGTAACATAATAAATACTATTAAAATAATTTTCAGCACAATAGATAAGTATACCCCTGGTATTGAATTCAGTTGATGGTGGTTTTATAAAATTAATTTATATCCATCATCACGACATTGAACTGTACACGGAAAATTTTGTTATATTATGGTCCGTGGGAAAATATCAAAACAGGAATGAAACAAATATTTAGTCAATTCAATAATCGAATCAAATGTGACATCAATCTTAAGATCTCAATTTACTTAACATTATTAACGCCTTGGACTTTATCACGAAGCCATTATGAACTTGAAGTGATCAGCACTAATTATTCTTTACGTATATTCTCAACCTCGACCTATAAACAAGTAAAAACAACGTGTTGAAGGTTATATGTGAAGTTGTACTGCAATATTTTTAACATTACAACTTGTTATGAATACTACTAGCAAGTATCTGTAACGTTCATAGTTAAATCACTTTGTTGTTGTTGCAAGATAATATAGACGTCATACAAGGGCGTTATGGTGTATGAATCCTTGACAGAACCAATGCTCGAGTACTGACAGAAAGACAGTCTGCTGGGTAGAATTAATACTCGGGTACTGATAGAAAGATAGTCTACTGGGTAGAACCAATGCTCGAGTACTGATAGAAAGATAGTCTGCTTGGTAGAACCAATACTCGGGTACTGATAAAAAGATAGTCTACTGGGAAGAACCAACACTTGGGTACTGATAGAATAGAAATATATTACCTTAGGCATAAACAATACTTGAGTAATGGTATACAGAAATTGTTTCTGCTAGATTGAACCATTACTTGATTTCTGATAGAAACATCTGGGTATAATCAATTCTAGAGTTTTGATAGAAACACTTTCTGGGTATAAAAATACTTGCGTATTGGCCGAAAGATGTTCTGGGTAGAACCACTTCTTAGGTACTGCTCGAACATCTACAGAAACAGCTCTCAAAAGGAACATAACAGAGATGCGATGTCCAATCATATTAAAAACAAGAAAGGCGCGAATGTGTAATTTAAATGTGAAATATTTCTCTTTTTTTTTCTCTTATAAATTATTGGTAACGCGAGAGTGCTAAGAGTAACGAAAAACTGTCATCAATTATTCGTAAACCTTTTGTGGTTTTAAATGTACCAATTTCCTGATGTTTGGTCATGATTTCTTAGCATAAACAGTCATTAAGTCTTGCCTAAGCATATAATATCGTAAGATAATTATGTAGGGCAATTTAAGTCCGCAACATGTTTGTACGAATTTCATTCACAACTTTCCATGAAAGTCGCGATAAAATGTACATTTCCTGTACATTTGACATTACGTTTGTTAAATATCTAGAGGTAGGGGAAAACAATATAGCAAAATGGGTTTGTACAGAGCGCATATAAAATTAACTGGTCTCTTGACATTTACATTGCAGAATATTGTTCGCTTCATGTGGCATCTACTTTACATCGTGCGATGTAAATTTTATATTAATTTGCTTATCACATAGGCGACAATGAACATAATTTTGCTATTATTTGTACTCACGCAGTGTTTTATTTCTTTCTTCAATGGAAGGTCAGCTAAATTTGGAGCCCCGAGTTCATATCACGTAATTCTTTCATTGGCATGGTGACGCACTTCTAGAATTCAGTCATAGACAATCCAAAAAACAATGCAAGAACCTTTTTTGTAAGGTCATTTTCCAAATAAAGCTCAAAACTAGCTTGTGAACATAAAAATAACAGACCTTGTTAAGAAACCCAGATATTTCAAATCAGTGGACATGAAATTTAAACGAAGCTTGAAGAACAACGGCCAAGGTCAATGAATCGTCAGAAGAAAGCATATACGAAAGGATGTGCACAATCAATGATATTATCTTTTCCATATCGGGCGGATAACTCGACCAACGTCAGTGTTAGGGCAAGCATTAGTCATACAAGATGGATAGGTTGCTCAAACTATTTGGACATGAAATAAACTAAAAGGCTGTTAAGTTATTGCTAAATGAACTTATTGATGTCAAATTTCTGTTACACCGAATGTATAACAAGTCAAAACTCATACAGTGGTTTATTCGTGCAGCAAAAAAAGTATTTTTAAAATATGTTAAAGTAAAAAAATGTGTCAATGTGTTTCGGGCAACTGTCTCCAAAGTTTTTTTTAAACCTTTTCCAAGACAAATTTCGGCCTGAAACATTGAACATTATATAAAAACTGACGAATAAGGATTTAACGGAAAAAAAATCGTCGTTAAAAACTTAATGGTGGAGGGGGGGGGGGTCACTAGATAGGGTCGGGTTGCCCGAGACACAGAATTAGTTTTTGGCCGAACGGACGAGTAATCTATCAGTCGAATACGGTATTTAAATTTTGAGCAAATGGATCCAATACATGTCTCGAACCATCAACCTCTCGTACTGCAGTCAAGCCCTTTTTTACTATGCCGTCACTGCCTAATGAATCAGTATGTTGAGCAAATTTGCATCCAATGCATGTTCCACATGCGGTGCGTTAAAACGCAGCATTTATATCGAGGTCCATGATTGACGGCTTTTAGACAATTTATTGTCAATTTATACAAACACGTTAGAGTTTATGTTAAAACTAGTAATTTATTACACGTGTAAATCATAAAAACGCGCTGTTCATAACTGCACGGGGCTCTCGATCCTCTGGCAATGTGCAGTATTTACCTATTTATAGCGTTTATAGCGCCTGGGGCATTAGACATGACCCCATTGTAAGAGGCTAATGCGGAGGTGGCGGATTTATGGCATTCATACTAAACTACATGTGCACTCGCTGAAGTGCTGTCAAGCGGCGACTCGTTTTATGTAAGAAGGATCAACGTTGCATACAGCGTTTACGTTATAAGAAATATTTACGTTTAATTTAACATATTTATTGCAATCGCAGGATTATATTAATACAATTGTGGTGACGAATACTCATGAAATACAAAAAGGACCACATATCACGATGCCATATGAAGGCCTTATTACAGAATGTAATTTTTCATGTTTAATAAATAATGAACAGCTTACCGCGTGTTAATGTGCAATAAAACACGCTTTACATGTACAATGTTCAAAGAAATGCAAACTGGTTTGTTTGACATCTATAAATTATCTGATTGAATTACTTTAGTATAGTGTCAAACTAATGAAATTTAATTGAGGCGTGTCGTAGGAAACCCGGGCTTACAGGCTGATCCGGGACAACACTTTACGCACATGCATTAAGCCCGGTGCAGGCTTATCCGGGACGACACTTTACGCACATGCATTAAGCCCGGTTTTACCACGACACGCCTCAATTGTTGGACAGGTAAAGATAATAGTTGTTTCCTGCATCTTAACCTAGCGAAAAACATAAAATCGAAGGACGTTGGATTGTGACGTCATTACAATGTGTCTTAATGCAACGACAAGACACTGAACTAACGTTTACACGTATCATTGACAATCTCCCCCAAAGACGTTACACGCAGATCTACTTAGCAAGAGGAAAACCCCGGATGTCAGATAGCGGGTTCATGACTTGGCACGGGCACGCACCTGTTATCTAGACGAGCGCTCGAGAAACACAGACTCGCTGATAAGCCCTGCCGATCTTAGACACCGATGATAAATGCCACTGCATAAGTCGTGCACATCATGATATGTGCGTTTTGCAGATACATTGTTCGGTTTGTTTCGGGGCCAATAGATTGTGGTGCAAGCCAAAGAGAGCGGGGGGGGGGGGTGTTATGGGGGGGTGGGGTGAACAACATGTGCAACTGCGGATATAATTTGATTATATCTCATGTAAAACTTCTGCATTTTATCATATTCTATTTCTCGTATCAGTCTGAGATCTCTCGACGAGAGTATCGGTACTGCGGTGCTGACATGCCATCAGCAGGTCGCGGGTTCGAAATTTTGGCATTGAAAAATTTTGAATGAAAGAGGTTTGTTTTGTACCATTTCAGACACGCAATTAAAATATAGAGATTTACGTTACTTGGTATGTGCAGCATGTGTTCTCAAAAAATCTTTGGACAAGAAGGTTATAAAAAATAATAAATATTATATCCTTTCTTTTTATTAGAAACCGAATATAACCAGTCATTACTTAAACAGCTAAATTTATAATACATACATAATTCGCGGACGAAATGACTATCACCGACATGTATATAAGGAACATCTGTATAAAAAATCATATATAAATGTTGCAATTTTCAGTAAAATTTCCAAATAAACGTTTTATTTTTATTATTTCCAACCAAACATTAATTATTGCTTAAACACTTGTAATTCTGTACTGTGCTGTGCAAACGATTAAAATATATTTCATATCAATATTGACGCGCTTAAGTAAAGACGAATTCTTAATTTGAACATCAGTAGTGTCTCCTATTATATTGTGTCACTCGTACATAGTGTCTCCTATTATACTGTGTCACTCGTACATAGTGTCTCCTATTATATTGTGTCACTCGTACATAGTGTCTCCTATTATATTGTGTCACTCGTACATAGTGTCTCCTACTATACTATGTCACTCGTACATAGTGTCTCCTATCATATTGTGTCACTCGTACATAGTGTCTCCTATTATACTGTGTCACTCGTACATAGTGTCTCCTAGTATATTGTGTCACTCGTACATAGAGTCTCCTATTATATTGTGTCACTCGTACATAGTGTCTCCTATTATACTGTGTCACTCGTACATACTGTCTCCTATTATACTGTGCCACTCGTACATAGTGTTTCCTAGTATGCTGTGTCACTCGTACATAGTGTCTCTTAGTATATTGTGTCACTCGTTACACACTCAAAATGAAAGCGAATGCTGCTTTAACGGGATCTGTTCACAGAATTAACAATGTTCAAGCTTTCTGTCACATATTCCAAAAATAAAAGAATAGTGTATAAAAGAGCGAAAGAACACTACGGACATAGACATATACTGTTAATATCGTTTCGTTTATGAGCAATCATCAGTTGAACATGATAAAAATATATAACGTTTTAACTCTAAACGAGGGAATGATTTGGAATGTTTCTGTTGTTTTCGTTAAAATTGGTTGACAATGGGTAGATCAATT
Source organism: Congeria kusceri (assembly GCA_027627225.1). Lineage (NCBI taxonomy): Eukaryota > Metazoa > Mollusca > Bivalvia > Myida > Dreissenidae > Congeria > Congeria kusceri. The sequence continues at coordinate 65,665,552 of CM051025.1, read as the reverse complement.
ATTTAAAGTATAACAGGCCGCTTCTAACATAGAAATCGGAATGGTCGAGCGGTTTAGGAGTTAGCGTTTTGATCCGGAGGTTTAAGGTTCGAACCCCTAAGGGGCAACTTTTTTTCTTCTTTTTTTTTGCCTTTTCGTGAAGTATTATACTTGAACTCTTTAGTTTCGATGCTTAAACCTGTTTAGGTCAGGTGCAATGGCTTACAATATACACACATGCATAAATATTTGTGTCGTGTGAAATCCGGGGCTTAATGCAGTCCGCACAGACTAATCCAGGACGACACTTTCCGCCTACAGTAGATTTAGGATTAGAAGAGACTTCCTTCACACAGGAAATACCATAAAAGCGGAAAGTGCCGTCCTGGATTAGCCTGTGCGGACTGGACTTTACGCACATGCATTAAGCCCGGGTTTCTTATGGCACGCCTCATATGTGAGCGATACGTGGTTTAATATGTCAACAGCTGATCATGTTGCTGTACGCATGGCTGGTCCCAACACGCTTATATAATCACAAGATACATGCGCTGATTGTTGGGAAACTTTGTTCAGCACAAGTTATGCAGCTACAATTAGGACATTCTTATATCGCGTATATCTATCTATCTATATGTTGTTTGCGACTCAAGTCTCAACTATTAACCAATGTTCTTTTTATTTTTGTTTAGTTGGACTTCCCAGGGTGATATGAATAACAAAACTAAATTATCGACACCTCATCTGTCGAAATCTTGAATCTGTTAAATAATAAATGCAGATGTTTAAAACCGCTCGAAACTATAACAGGGATTAAGGAAATTAATAGTGTTGTCACAAATATTCGATTTAAATCTGTGATACAAAATAAGACACAAACAAACGTTAAGACAAGCAATTATTTTCAATTTCTTTTATAAAGCATTAGATATTTGAACTGAAATAAAATATCGTGCATTCAACATATTTCATCAAACGCAGGGTTGTAATGTAATACAAATGGTGTTATTTACAGCATTTTGTGAATAAAGTAAATTCAAAATTACTTAAATAAGTAATTGCTATTAAACTTATTTCTCTGAATTTGTAGTAACAAGATATAGCTATTTCCAATTAATCGTTGTACTGAATAATCGAAAGGAAGCTCACCATTTTAAATTCGCAATCAAAAGGGTCACGAAATACGATTTGGAAACCTGATCAAGATTAGCTAATCGATTTAAAACATGCTAGAAAGGCGTATCGCGGATTTAAAGCAACAGGGGGTAGTGTTATTCTGGGTTCTTCTCCAAATAGTGCGTTATAAACCAAACGAGAGCGCTATAAAGTATTATCTTATGATTTGCATCCGGGTTCTTGCGTCGATGTGCTCTTTAACCTTAAGGCTGCATATGTAAACGATTACTGCGTTCAGGTGATATTTTGGTATTCCAAAAAAAATGATAAAATGTCCTACCCATTGCCTAGGATAGGTCAATGGATTTTTGTAGCATAATAGAATTGCAAATGTGTAGCGCGTCGCGTTATCTTAACTCGAGCTGGTATGAATTGCTTTTGTTTAGCGTTCTTTTTACAAGTAACAGATTGCTTTGTAACCGAGCCGGTGAAATTGTATCTGATTAGACTAGCTTCGCGTCTTGCTACAGTTTGAAACAAACAAGACTCGTATGTATATAGTCCACTGTCATTATTTCATTAAATGTAACATTTTAACGTAATATTTTAAACCAAAGAATTTCTGACACAGTTAAGTAACGTTTTTAATTTTCATACTTTAAATGTAGCTATTCAAAGTGACATTGTGTTCTGTAACTCGGAAAGCAGATGCCACAAATGATGAGGTTTAACTATCTGTCAAATGCTGTAACATGCCTTTTAAAGTTATCGAGCTTAATGTAATGTTAATTAAATCTGTCAATAGAAATTAGTTGTTACAAACAAGCCTCGATAGTTACTAGGTAATGTTTTCCGGTTAAAACTAAGTAGAAATTTCCGAATAATCAAGAATATAGTAAAGTAAAAAGTAGTAGTAAAGTAGCATAGTAAAAAGCGTGGAAATTATTTGGACTGAATTAAGAGTCATTCTGAAATTCTCATGCGTTCAATATTTCCCTTCAATCCCAAAAACATTTCCTTTTAGAAATCAGACAGAATTCGTAGTTTTAACAACAAACTAATAAATAGTTTCAAAACCCAATGGAGCAGATTTTTTCACTATTACACCCACCACCTCTGACGATCAGAAAAAAGGCCCAGTGAAATAATATGAGAATTTAAACCTAGCGATATTTACAGTAATTTCCACGCGATTCTCGTGAATAGCAGTAAAATAGATTTTGCGTTCATACGACAACCGCAACTGCAGACGGCAAAGTCGCTAATATTGACATAAACAGATAATCAACTCTTAATTCTTTCACGGTTCATTGATTTTGGTGTGAACATCTGAGTAGAATCGAATGAACCGGAACCGGTTTTACCGGAAGTCGGCAATTGAGCGCCGGTAATCGGACGTCAATCACCGTGTAACGCAGATTACTCGTCAAGGCGATATATCAATAGGGGAATGATCGACGGGTGAATACAAACGTGTGCAGTAACAAATTGTGCGTGGAAACAAACAGATATTCCCAGCAAGCACTGTATGATCATATTTTTCACAAATAATATTTTTCACACACCTGTGAAGAAAAGGGTCTCATTTATCACACAAGTGTGAAGAATGTGATTGGCCAACAACGGGGTATGTGTGAGGATCATATAAGAATATGATTTCATTGCATATCAAAAACAAGATGCCATCACAAACTTCACAGAAAATGTGAGAACAATACTGTAATGAGTGAAGGATAAGATGTCAATGTTTACACCCGTGAACAATGAGATCATATTTTTCACAGATGTGAAATATATGATTTGTAAAAAATATGGTCTTCCAAAGCACTTTATCGTATTTTTCGTACTATTTAAAGCTCGTTTCGTCATCGTCGTCGTAATCGTTTGTATCATCGCCATAAAAATCATCATGATAATTTCATCATGATCAACAACAAAAACGATTCCATTATCAGATTCATCATATAATCATCATCATCATCATCATCATCATCATCATCGTCATCATCATCATCATCATCAAATTACCACCACTACCATCTCCACTACTATCATCGTGATCATAATCATGATCATGATCATGATCAGCATGATCATCACCATCATGATGATCATCATCATGATCATATATCATGGTGATCTGCTGTACAAAATGTATAGAAAGCGTACTCACTGTATGCATTAGAAAGTCGTTGTGTTGGCTCGGGCTTTCTATCTGTAAAGTAGAACATTGAAATCGTAGTATAAAGAAAAGTGTGTTCTCTCATGTATAAGGAAATGTTCTTGAGCTAATCTGGGATAGTATCTGATCTGATTAGGTTATTTATTACCCATTTGATTTATAAATATATTAATTAAATGCTGAATGTCCGGAAATAATCTAAATTTAGATCATTAAATGTAGGAAAATCAACGAAATGGAAGAGATTTTAAACATTAAAATAATATATAATATATAAAACAAAAAAAAATAATAGTAATAATAATAATAAATATTAATCAATTATATTACATAACAATTCGTTACACAACAATCATAAAACAATATAATTTCATTTGTTATGTTGTTGTTTTTTTGCAAAGAAAAAACATATCATTTATTATTTGGACAGTGTATTTCTTGATGATTACAAAATACTGGAAATATATATTAGTACACTTTAATCTACGAGTAAAAATACTGTAATTTCAAAATATATGATATATAAATACTATATGAAATGCATCTTCCCCCAGAGGGTTGGAATTTTGTATGACATTACATAAGAGAAAAGAGCAGCGAAACTTTGATTTCTATTGACCGAACATCATGCGTAAACAACTTACACAATAAATGCATTAGCTTAGCGCATTGTAGGATCATATTTTTCACAAATCATATTTTTCACACACCTGCGAAGAATAGGATCTGATTTGTCACATGTTTAAGTGTGAAGAATGTGATTGGCCAAAAACGGGGTATTCGTGCGGATCACAGAAGATTTCACTGTATATCAAACACTGGATGCGATCACACAGAAAATGTGAAGAATAAGACTGTGATGTGTAAAGAACAAGATCCAAATGTTCACATCTGTGAAGAATGAGATCCTATTTTTCACATATGTGAAAAATATGAATTGTGAAAAATAATTATGAAAGCTAGTTTTAATCTGACCATGAATGTATCTTTTTTGCCCATCCTGCAACATAACTACATTTAAAGCCCAGTCGAAACGGGCTACATTCCAACATATTAATTACACTGCTTATTGTCTTTGCGAATAGCGTCCATTCAACCACGCCGCGATGGTCTACTGCGTCACAAAATGAAAGAATGTTGATTCCATATCTTTTACAGGGCTGTTTTGAAATCTTCCGACGTTTCTTTTGTTACGAACAAACATAAAGCCGGTCGGGGATCAAGGCAGAGTCTTTGGAATTCACTTGACGCACAAAAATACGCCGGCGCATTGTTTCACAAAAGGCACTCCATAACGCAACCGCTTTGTCGCAAAACAGTCTATGTTGGAGTTTTGAATTTCAGACTATTAAGTTAAGATACAGGCGTGTTCATGATATAGGGTATTTAAATTTGGAAGTCGAGACCTTCAAGGTTAAAATACTATATATGCTTATTAGCAAATACATTTGAATTTAGATTATAATAAAACGCGCATGCATGCTAGGTACAACATGTTCATATTTAGTATACACAGCGTTCTTTTTTCAGTGGATCGAATTAAGAAATAATTTGCGAATTAGAGTTGTTTATCGGCTAATAAACAACGATTTGGAGTTCTGATACGTATGAGTTAAACCACGAGACCGTTAGCATCAGAACGATAAATCGCTGTTTATTAGCAGATAAACAACGATAATGCGAAAATTATTGCGATTCTAACATGACCGGACAACACTTTCTACAATTGCCATGCGAACAATATTTTACAGTTTCGGAACTGTTTTTCGGTTGTTTATTTGTAGTTTAACAACAGCGAATTTTGTTCTTGTCCACAAAAAAACTCTGAGCGTGTCATATTAGAATCTTAGTGTTTGCACATAATTATATACACGAGTGCGATTCCTGGTCAATGCAGAGACCCTATATTTACACAAGAGCGATATCTGACCCTTACTTAACGCAGGATAGTGATTGAGTTTTGGAAAATGTCTATTCAGTCATTAGGTCCATTTTCAAAAAGACTTAATGTCTGTAAAATATTATTGACTGAAGTCTTTTCTCGATAAAGAAATTCAAAAAGATATGTTAAATATGGCCCTAATTAGCTTGGTATTGCATGTAATCAATTATGGAAGGACGGAAATTATATCGCTTGAACTGTATATGCACCAAAAAGGTACGAAAATAATACTTTTTTTTAAATTTATGTGCGGTATTTGAGCTTAATAAAACACAACTTCATAGTAAAACACGTACATCATACAACATCAGCATATTAACATGATAGCCAATCAATATTTAATTACAGTTTAATTAGCTGAAATTAATAACGCATTATGAGAAGCCGAGTTTTGTCGTAATTTTTAAAAAATGTAAAAAGTAAAATAATTTACCTGAGCTAAACAGTACAATCGCCTTTAAGCAACTATACTCTGCCGAATCAACGTGGAGTATTTTTAACTTTTCCACCTGTTCTTGGAATATTCGAATATGATCCATAAACGCCACCACCCTGTCGGCGGCCATCGGGGACGCGTGGAGGCCGGCGGCGGCCAACAGGGGCGCCACGTGGAGCGGCATGGAGCACTGAGCAGCGTTCAAAACAAACAGTTCGCTCCAACTGAGTCTAAGCAACGCGACCTGGTCTGTGATCTGGAGCTCCGGAAAGAACGGGATGTTTCTGGCCCACTCCACGGCGCTAAACAACAAGCGCGCCGCAAGTTCACAGATATTTTCAATCCCCATAATGTTGTTGGGCTGCATGCACTGTCCGTAGCGCGACGTCGGGTAGGGCTCAGCCCGGAGCAGCATGGAGATGAAGCTGGAGAGATAGGTGTGACCGGTGAGCGGATCCCCGTTGGTGAACGCCATCTGGCCGGCAAACGGGTGTTGGGTCGGAGGCACCCGACCGCGCTGCACCGCTGAAATCATAATGGCTACAGTGTACTTCGAACAGTCGTTATATATAATAACCAAATACAATGGAACATTTCACATGAGATATTTGTCGTTAAGTTATAATTTATATTTTATAAATATAGTCTTGCTAAAAACAACGAGTATATAGGTACTTGTATTTGAACATCCGTGATAATCCAATATTCATATTAAATGTAAAATATACAGTTGTCAAACACACACTTTAGGCGTTTTGTACGTACGCCGGCATTAACTTAATTAAACCGGTAAAAGTGAACGAAAATGTTATACTTTTTGCTCAGTTTATTGGTGGGCTTCACATAAGCGTGTTAATAACGTTTAGCAGGAATGTCAATTTCGACAGAACCAAATTTAGAATTAATGTGAACTCATTAAAACTTTTCAAGTAAAATCGTGTCCCAAAAGGCTTTAATCTGTTGTACATATATTCAATAAAGCGGGATTTATTCCAACTAGCAAAATGGCAGGAAACAGTTTCAAAATATGTGAACACACAACATTTAATTCATCCTCTACAGTCGTTGAACATATCACCATCTTTCGCAGAAAGTTGTTCGTATGTGTTTAGCTTAAAAACCTATCCAAGCAGTTCAATACAACGGCATAAAAAAATGACGGCATAGAACGAAACAGCGGTTCTTGTCTCATTATTGCTCAATAAAACAACAACAACCATGTCCACGTGGTGTCATTCGTTGTACTGCCATTTGAGCACCTTTGATTAACATCTTTTATGCTATGTAATGTGTATGTTAATGAAATGGTCTAACAAATTTGCTCATGATAATAAACTTAACGAGTTGTAACTGAGTTACTCTTCCAGAAAACGAAAGTAAATTCTAAAATGTGTTCAAATAGGTAGCGATGGCGCTGTGTAGGACCATATTTTTCACAACAATAGGATTTAGTGTTTTCACAAGTGTGAAAATTGAGATCTTATGTTTCACACATCACAGTCTTATTCTTCACATTTCAATCAATATGTTGGTCGCATCCAGATTTTGATACGCAAGGAAATCATATCGGCTGCGCATATCTTCACGCATACCCCGTTTTATGCCAATCACATTCTTTGCACTTAAAATGTGACAAATGAGATCATATTCTTCACACATTCTTTGCACTTAAAATGTGACAAATGAGATCATATTCTTCACAGGTGTGTGAAAAATATGAGTTGTAAAGAACATGATCCTACAGCGCTGTACACAATTATACTATATATGGAATCAGGTCGTTATGAAAACCGTCCCCGTAGATATGTGAGTGATTTACAAATATTTTGTCTATGTTGTCGGGTGGGTAAATGACAGGAACAATCGAAACAAAATAATAAGGATATAAACAAAACATATTCATAGCTGTTTTTGCACAACCACGATTGAACAACTATATTTCATCAAGGGGCTTTGTAGGATCATATTTTTCACAAATCATATTTTTCACACTCCAGTGAAGAATAGGATCTCGTTTGTCACATTTGTAAGTGAGAACAATGTGATTGGCCAAAAACGGGGTATGCGTACGGATCACAGAACAGTATGATTCCATTGCATATCAAACACTAGATGTGATCACAAACTTCACACCAAATGTGAAGAATAAGACTGCGATGTGTAAAGAATATGATCTCAATTTTCACACCTGTGAAGAATGAGATCCTATTTTTCACAGATGTGACAATATGATTTGTAAAAATATGGTCCTACAGTTAAAATAACACAACTCTTATTTGAAGTCATGTGTTCGATCATTAACCCATTGGACTCAAGTACACAGAATACAATAATATAAACAGTGCACCAAGAACATGTTCAGATGAACACGTGCTGCATTAAAAAACATATTTTTCACGCAATCTAACCTTCTAATGCCGTTTTTGTGGCATTTCAATGGCAAGCAGGATGAAAGTCGCAATGCTATGACATTGCGTTTAAAATGTTATATGCTAATTTTTCGTTTCCTCTACCATTTATGGTCTCTGTGAGCAGACACTTTCAGGTTCGGTTCCTCCAGCCCGCAGGCGCCACTTGAAAATTGACTTACTTTATAATTGACAGATAAAAGATTCTTCAATTGGTGCTGCTACATCATCTTAAGGTGCATTCAGTCCTTTTATTGTACCTCGTGTTGTTTTTCACCCTTACACGTGCTCAAATAAAGTCATGAACTAGTAAAGTCACTGCCACAATGAGGGTAACTTTATGAAGAAGATGATGATGGTGAAGAAGAGTAAGAAAAGGAAAAAGAAGAAGAAGATGATAGTGATAATGATGATTGTGGTCATGGTGAAGAAAAATATTATGATAATGACAATGGCGACTGTAGATACAATTAAAATGATGGTTGTGATTATGCGGCTGCTGCTGCTGATGATGATGATCATAATGATGATGATAGGTAAAGATCTTGAGTGAAATAGCAGGGTGCTGCACACTGCTTCTTTTTGGTCCCCCCCCCCCCCCGATGCCCCTCTGGGCTGGTCAACAAAGAAATGCTGATAATCTTTTGAAATTCCATATATTTTTGCAAATACTAGTATTCAATGTCAAATGAATATACTATGTTTATAAACCTTAATTAGATGAATTATACTAATAAAACCCTGGATTAAACAAATTATTAGAACATGTCAACGAACTGGTATGTGTTTCCACCCTGCTTCTTTTTTAGCCGCAACCTGTATTTTGTATCCTAGATCATTTCCTAGATGATAATGGTTTTTGTTTGTTTGTTTGGAGTTTTCGCATTATTCAACAGTATTCCAGTCATATAACGGCGATCAGTTAACCTACTCACACTTTTCCTGAGTTAGCTGGTTTACCAGTACTGAGTGCACATACGTATGTCAGTAACTGACAGCTGTCCTACTTGAATCAGAGGTAGGGGGAGAATGGCCGTAGAAATAATTTCATGACCTATCCCCACACAAGTTATGTGGCCGGGCTGGGAATCGAACCCGCGATCCTCGGATTTGTAGTCCAGCGCTCTACCAACTGGGCTAGCCGGCCCGGCCTTGATACTGGTTTATATGACTGTTAAATTCATGACAGTGAGGATACATCTAACGACGAATTTGACACTGCTGCTGCTTGTGATGATGCTGCTGCTAATTCTGCTGCTGCTGATGTTGATGATTAAAACGACGACGAAACAAAATTCAACCATAAACGCAGCCAACATCTTATTAGTCATCCGTTCAGAACAGCGAAAAGTGCAGCAAAAATTCGTCAATATAATAAACAATAAACTGCGAATATATTTATTTCGATCTCGTCAGCAGACAGGGGTTGAACACCAAGCGTCGCCTATTACCATATTGCATGCGACACCGACCCATTAAGTACGCAAGCTGTTTCAGTCCCTGCTATTATGACACACAACACTTTCCAATCAAGACCGCATTTCCTGCGCCTACAGCTTTTATTCACCGTGAAATATTTCATTAAACATAAACCATCATTCTGCATACGAAATATGGATCTTAAAAATAAAATCAGTCGCCAGCTTTTTTTCTCCAGGTTGAATAGGCATTTTCCCACATTTAAAAGTGCTTAACCGAAATTAAAAGATATATATTAGCGCATGCAAAAGTATGTTGGGACCCCTTACAGTTTTGCATTTCAAAGCTCAGGATTACTGGTGGTGTTGCTCGATGCTGCTGGCGTTTGATTTTATAACATAAAACTTCACGACTGCACTTTGCTGCACTGTTAACGTCTTCTTCGTTGTTGAATCTTTTTGAAGTACGCGAGCATAGGAATGGATAAATCAATGATATTTTATAATCAAATTTTACACGCCGATATAAATGTTTGTCATTCAGACGGATTACTGAAGAAAGTTTGGCAACGATGCATTCAAAGCATTTTCACTGAATTTGAATACTTAAAGTTTTAGAAATGTCTCTAAACCATTATCTAACATAGAAACTTTACATGATAATATAACTTTGCATAGAAAAAAATATATAAATAAATTTAAGACAGAATTATATATCGGTCATGATATACTCAAATAAACACTTAAATAGGTCGTCAGGTGAATATTAATTCAAATTTTATACAAATTATATTTAGCTTTTACATTTATTTTTGAAATATTATTTTACCAAGGTGGTGGGGAAATGATTTGGGAGTAAGCGTTTTCAACAGCCATTGAATTTGAAAAAATATATATCAGAATTTGAGTTAAAACACCGTGCAAGTTAAAAGACAATTATTTCTTTCTTGTAAATCATCGTTCAGGCTTATGTATTCTTTCTTTATTCTAAATCATCGCTAAGACTTAAGTATTCTTTCTTTATTCTAAATCATCGTTAAGACTTAAATATTCTTTCTTTCTTGTAAATCATCGTTAAGACTTAAGTATTCTTTTTTTTCTTGTAAATCATCGTTACGACTTATGAATTCTTTCTTTCTTGTAAATTATCGTTAAGACTTACGTATTCTTTCTTTCTTGTAAATCATCGTTAAGACTTACGTATTCTTTCTTCCATTCTTATAAATCTTGTAAATAAAGACCAGCTAAAATTAAAAAAAATATATACAATATAGTTTCGGGATCGAGTTTGAAATGAAAGGATTATGTATATAATAGTCCTAGAGTGTTTATTATAATACCAATAAATATGAACCATTTTAATTAAGACAGTCATTTGTTTTAAGAATCCGCGTCTTCTTTTTCCAAAATAAATATTTCAGAGTCATTAGAGTCTTTTAAATACAAGTCTAGAAACGTATTCCATTCCATTCCTTTAAAACGGCAAGTTTTTTTTTTCGACCTAGAGTCTAACAGAACCCAAACATTCAGTGGACTCGTGTGCCTACCAACGTTTTGTATTTATAATCTAAACGTAATCTAATTTCGATATCCAGTTGCCAGAGCGTGTAATTTGGAAATTGACGAACACAAAACACAGAATAGATTTAGGCTATACATATTTGCTACACATAACGCGTTTGAAATTCAAAGGTTTATACACGATATTAATTCTAAATAGTGCTTGAATAAAATTTAATATTAATTTACCGCTACAATATCAGCATTAACATTTAGAGCTCACTTATAAATACTACTAGTACTGCTGCTATTGCTCCTGCTGCTTATTTATTACTTAGTACTACTACTTCTACCACTTATAGCACTATTACTACCGCTGCTACTACTACTTTTACTACTACTACTACTACTACTACTACTACTACCGCTACTACATCTACTACTACTATTACTACTACTACTACTACTACTACTACTACTAATAATAATAATAATAATAATGATACTAATACTACTGCTGCTACTGTTAATACAGCTAATACTGCTAATATTACTGGCGCTGCTGCTACCACCTCTACCACTACCATTTTCACTTCTGATGATGCTGATGCTACAACAATAAAAACTACTAATACGTCCACTTTCACTACTTCATTAACTTTCCACTACTACAATAGTGCTCATCCTGCAACAGTACCGGTATCACTTAGTACAACTAATAACTATAAAAACTAAATAAAATGAAAACAGCTCTCAGACAAAATAGATAGCTTTTCCAAATGAAATATAAAAAGGCTCCTCGCAACGCGTTGTGCAAACATCATTACCAATATTTTTCAATTCATTTAACCTTCGTGAGAAAATTAACAGTATCGCGTAACCATCGCAACTATTTTGACATCAAATTTATGCAAATTTCCACGCCAATCTTGTTATTTGTTAACCTTGCATTTGTTGCTAAAAGCAATAAACTTTCACTAGTGAGATTTATATCAAATCTTTCGCTATTACCTGTCCTCCGAAGTCAGTTCATTTGACAATTTTAAACATCACAATTTGAATGCTTTTCGCGCGATTTGAATTTTCGTTTCGGTCTAGAGGTATTTCCATATTTTTCGGCGAGAACGCTCTCCGCGACGAATTTTAATGTTATACAAATAGCAAAATGGCAACTGTTGAATAACACAAACGCTGGCAATTCTGACAGAGACTAATCATATAAAAATGACAGTTGAGTAAACACGATTTAAATAAACCATGAACACCATTCGGTTATTTAAATATGCAATGCTAATCGCCATTTAATAATTATTGTTATGGTGATTAATGTATTTTTGACGTTTTGTTTTCCGCAGACAGATTTTTAGTTGCAGCTGTTGCTGTAAATATTAATGTTGTGGTTGCAGTTGCTGTTGTGACAATCATTTGTTTATTCGGCCCATTAAAATGTTAGCTTCCTCCAATAATGGTCTAATCAAATTTTACCACCATCTTCACATTATAAATTGCATAATATTCTTAATTGTCTTGATAATATATATATCCTTTCATCAAGTTGAACTTTTCAAATTATGTTTTTAGAAATCGTTCCAAACTGTTAATGGCTTATTTCATCGCCAAATTACTTTTATATAGAATTTAAAGCTAAACATACAATAGATTTATAAAGGTCAATAAACATGAAATACAGAGCATATTTCCGAATATTTTGACCAATGAAATCGCCTACGAAATCTAACGACCTTTAACGATCTCTCAGAAAGCCCGTCAATCTAAAGTTACGCTTTCTCGCGCCCAATAACTACCGAACGTTTCCGAATGCACCGCCCACGAAATCTCCTGACCGCAGGTCATCGACCTCTTGATTGGCCGGAGCACAGAGTGACCTGCGTGCGGTCAGTGGTCATCGCGACTTCAGTATCGCGGTCCAATCACTGCGCAGTTAAACTGATAACGCTAAATCAGTTTTCACGAATTGGGATTCATTCCTTTTATTTAATTACTTCAAAACAACAAATGTATGGGGTCAATACTAAACACTATTGGTAAATAAAATAATTAAAATAATGCATTCAGAAAGTGATTAAGTTGCCAACTAAAAGAGACATCAGTATTAGGTCAATCTAAATCATTACGTACATCATACGTTGCCTGAATATAAATTATGTAATATTGGCATACAGCAATGATTGTTTATTTGAAAAGATATATTTGGAAATTCCATTAACTGGACAATAAAACAAAAATATGTTAGAGTTTTAATGTTACTCCTTTCTCCTGTTTGGTGTTAAATATTTCAGCTAACACGAGGTAGTTTTACTGATAATAAATTATAGTTTAATATATTTTTGTAAAGAACGCTTTATTTGAGGCATATCGGAATGTACAATGTCTTTGGCCACAAAGAATATGTATCGACATAATTCCATGTTCCCTAATTGCTCGAAACCTCCGTCACTTATATGATAATGTCTCGTCAACCGCTTTGTTTGATGTGTATCTATATTATCGCTGTATGCTATACTCGCTTCCCTTTTGAACTAATTAATTTTTTGAAGCAAATGTAAAACTTGTAATACACGTTTTTTGTTGTTGTTGTTTTGTGTGTGCGTGTCTGTGTGTGTGTGTGTTTCATTTCCAATCTATAACGCCGCGCGCTAAAGGAAAGAAAGCACCCAACAACTATGGTCACAAACCACTAAAAAAGTATTCTTACAGTGCTGGCTAAAAATTGCTCATATCGAATTGTATTATTATTTGTTTCTTTATAGCTATGATAATGACGTTGATATTACGATGATGATTATGATTACAATGATGATTATGATTATGATTACGATGATGATTATGACTATGACTATGATTATGATGATGATTATTATTATTATTACTATTATTATTATTATTATTATTATCCTTGTATATATCCTATCATTGGAAGTACCCCCAGTATATCGTTTATTATATTTTGTCGAACGTTACAATTATCGGAAGTTAATAATTTACTAAATATTTTGCTTTGTTATATTTGCCCTTATTGTATATGCTGTATACTTGGGTGAAATAAATGTCGTGTTCGTGTTCTGTTAGCGAGTTTGACATGCGTTTTCGTCACGCTTGTGTGCGTTTATACACATCAAATTTATTAGATTTTTTTGAAGATTATGAAGAAGATAAATCAGTCTGGATAAATACCATGAACAGCGCACCTTTTAGCCTTTGCCTCGAGTGAATATACAGATTTTACCCACAGCAGAATTTGTCATTCATTAGCGTAATCAATTTCATTAAATTAGGTGGTTCAACACCGCTTAAGGTGGCACAGATACGCACTCGCAGTGAAGTGCTGATTTCGCTTCATGCGCGCCAAACGCTGTTTAATAATTACTCGATCAATTTGAAAACCGCCTGGAAAAAAAAGTTATCAATAAGAGAGTCGAGAGAGGTGAAGATGTAGAAACAAAGTTATAAAATTACAGGTATCATACCTTTGACGACATCTGTGGGAAAGAATTTTGAGCGATAATTTATTAATTACGAAATATAGTCGCTTTCTAATTGAGGGCGTTTTATCCGGTGTTAATATTCTTGGTAATGGTCAAAGCTGTTAAATAACTTGGCGAACAGTTATTTGAAGATGGGAAAAAAGCCGAGAGGGTTTGGTTAATTAACTGTGTCATTGTTCACAGGGGCGTCTAAAAAATAAATCGTTTATGATTTTAAAAAGAACATCCCGCACTTTCTGTCATTTTAAATGAAGCGGTGAGGTTATGGATGGAGCGAAGGGCGAAATGTTGCACATATGCACTGGGGCGAGGAAGACGCATTGCCGCTTGACAAAGATAATCTTGGTTAATTTGCAAGTAAGCATCTTATAATGGCGGAGTATGTTCCGTTTTTTGCCGCCCGGAGAGTGATATTAACTTATGAAAGATATACCTACCATAACTGCCTGTTTTGCAGCGTTACATAATTAAAATGTGTGTACGGGCATTCTATTAAATGTTATGTGTTACGCACTAGCAATGTAACGTAGAATAATATATTTAAAAAAAAGACAATGTTATCATCTGAACCGTACGTAACTTTACAGACGTCATTATCACAGTTGCGTCGTAATGTACAGTTTATGTTAAATAATATTTAATAAAGATAAATCTTGTAATCAGTGAAACCGACACACGTTATTCAATAACTACAATAACACACACAATTTAGGGTTTTGTGTGTGTTTCTTTCCATACATGTTTTGTTTTATTTAGTAATGGTAAATTGTTATTGGTATTGGAAAAGTATTACATCAGAAACCTTGGGTTTACAAGATAGGAATCTAATAATTTGAGGCGCGTCGTGGAAAAGCCGGACTTAATGCATGTGCGTAAAATGTCGTCCCGGATCAGCCTGTGCAGTCCGCACAGGCTAATCCGGCACGGCACTTTTCGCTTTTATGGTATTTTCTGTTTCAAGAAAGTCTCTTCTAAACATGAATCCACTGTAGGCGGAAAGTGCCTTCTGGAATAGAAAGTGCGGACTGCACAGGCTAATCCGGGACGACACTTTACGCACATGCATTAATACCGGTTTTCCCACGACGCGCCTAATTTATTCAACTGGTGACTACAAAATGTATAGTAGCCGTGTTTAGAATGATTGTCCTGCATATGTGCCGCAGTTTTAATTTGCCGTTGCTGTTCATTCACAGATAATATGTGCAATTCTGTGCATAGGTTTGATTCCGGTTTGGTCACTTATATATTTTATTACGTACGTTACAAATAATGACATTTTACATTAACGCACACACATCATCCAATGCGACCACAAAATTGCTTTAGTTACTGATTTCCTTGAGAGAGAGAAAAACAAGCCAATTTTAAGGACTTGATTTCATTTAATTTTAATGTCTGTTCCTAGAAGAAAGAACTGAATTCTTATACAGGGGATACATCACGACAATCACTTTCAAGAAAATTCTGTCGGTTTGGAATAGGAAGTTGTCTTGTATTGGATGTTTCCATTCGCTATTACTGAATTAGCAATAGTTATTTCGTGTTTGTAATGCGCACTTCCACGCTGTTGAAGCTGTGCTTTAATAAGAAATTAAAGTGTCCACTTAGATATTTTAAACGCAATCTTAATTTTCAAGTCATGCATCTTTAGTGATTCTTGTAATTTAAGATAAGAGTGGTTATAAATATGAATTGATATGAATAATAAAACACATACTATAATCGTTAGAATTG
The DNA here is from genome assembly GCA_027627225.1 of Congeria kusceri. Classification (NCBI taxonomy): domain Eukaryota; kingdom Metazoa; phylum Mollusca; class Bivalvia; order Myida; family Dreissenidae; genus Congeria; species Congeria kusceri. The sequence continues at coordinate 65,649,328 of CM051025.1, read as the reverse complement.
TTACAATAATTGTTATTCAATGTGGACTGTACATACATTTTTGATCACATGCACGTTTTCGTATTCATTTAGAGTCACTTTAATTTGACGCACATAGGAACTTTTAAAAAGTGTTTTTCTATGTAAAATATATGCAAATAAAATACGATGAAATCAAATGAGTTGTTATTAACTCAACTGTAATAAAGTTATTATCCATAATTTTGTACGCATGAATGAATCTCAAATATTGTATCAATGGATAGGTTGAAAATTAAATAACAACCTTATCGGTGAAGCATAATATGACAGATCATAATGTAATATATATAATAATTCCAGTCTTGGTCTCGTCTATAAATTACCCATTAATGCAACGGGCGCCGAATTATTGATCGTATAAAATAAATAATTTTTTTAAATAATGTTAATTTTAAATATTAAAGTGACGTATTGGACTCTCGATAATTTGGAGTGAAAATCTATTCATTTTCTTAAGACAAAATGATTTCCTGATACGTAATATTTATATAATATTTATATAATAATACTATTCATAACACCGGGTATTATCTCATATATATTCATTAACATCATTGTTTTAATGTGTGTTTATTTTTTGTTCGTAGTTCTTATTCACACTATTTTAATGGCAAAGCTGTCAGTAATTAAATCACGAAACCTTATACAATAAGATGTATCACTTCAAATATAATTTCCGAATACAATAGGACCCAAGCGAAGTTATTTGATATCGTTTGTTATTTCATTTATTCAAATGAACATATTTCATAATAACCAATTATTAATCAATTTCAGTGACTATCAATAAAAAGTAAATAAAACTATGCTTAAAAATGCCAATCGTGTCTATTAGTCACCCATACATGTTGTAATATTTAACAATGAACACCATTGTAAAGCATATTTCCATTAATTTCAAAAAATTATGAAAACTATAATAAAATATTTCCTTTTCGCAGCGAAAATAAAAAAACGCGCGTTCAGTTAAAAGCTTTTTTCATAGAAAGTGATGTGAAAGGATGTGAATTTATAATCGCGAACTGGTTGGTCTTCATGCATCGCGTTCGACTCGCTCAATAATTTATGGGAACAATTAGCCGCCGGGTAATGCACAATAATGAGGATAATTTACAACAACTACGGGACAATTACATTGCATTAACATTGAATGGCATAATATTTTGTATAACCTTTATTAAAGTATCCGGCAGAGGTCATGGAATTGGTGAAATGAAGTGGTCTAGAGTCGCTCGACCTACCTTCCCGTCGCATCCCCATTTTCAGACATTTCTTGAAGCGACAATACTGACACTGGTTCCGGTGGTGTTGGTCCATGGGACAGTTCCGGTTTCCCCTACACGTGTATGTTAGGTTCCGGCGTACCGACCGTTTGAAAAAAGACTTGCAGCCTTCACATGTGTATTGTCCATAATGTTTCCCAGAACTTTTATCGTGACAGACTACGCACTCGATGTGTTGGTTTTTACTGTCCGGCGTGGAGCTGCCGTTTTGACTGGATGCTGAACTGTCGCCTCCATTGGAAACCGGATTTGAGACTTGTGTCTGAACCGACGGCGCTGACACTGCCGACGGGAGATTCGTCGGCTGGGAAGCCTGCGGAGGCGGCGCCTGGGGAGGCGGCTGAACCGCCGTCGGCGCCGGGCCGTTTAAGTCCACCACTTGGTCGGGATCTCGCCACGAATTCACAACTGGATTTTGTGCTGCTGTCATTGCCATTTTATCAGTGTTTCTACACACTACACACACTGCGTAACGTTCCGGCGCAACTGCACAAGTATGCGAAAAGGTTAAACCTGTATGTAAACTTATAGATAAAACTCACATGCGTCTACACACATTATACAGTATCGCGTATTCAAAGTCAACGCTCACTATCTACGTTCACATGCTAGCCTATTTCACCTAGAACACCATACTTCAAATACATACATTCACCTGTAATTAAGAAAAGTAATAAAACATAAAGTACAACCCAATTAAAGTATATATAAATCCAGTTCTCGATTTCAGAACATTTTTAAAGACCGTCTCATTGAGTGTTACACCACAAGTAGTTCAACTCAGTCACTGATCTGTGTTCACATAACCGCCCTGTAGTTTCATAACCCGCGTGCCTCTATGCGCAGGGAGCACAGTAAGCCACGGATCTGCACGGTGCTTTCTGCGCGCTGTAATCACATTTAATGCAAGGGGAGAGCGCAATGGTCACACTATGCAACTGATCTTCACTGAACTATGACCCAGCCATTGAACGAACAAAGTTTCTATAGTGACTTTGCCATATATGGTTGATAGTGTCATTTAAGTTCAAGAGACATGTTCCAAAGTGACAAAAGCCGCCATTTAGACTTGCCCTCCACTGCAGAGGGCATGACCAACAGCGCGCGCTGAGTGTTCGTATTGGTCGTCTGCTATTTTCGTCTGCTGCGAGCTCACGAAAGTCGTCTGCTGCGTGTAGCAATTGGCTTTTGCGCGTCAAGAGGGTTTAACCTCTGAGTAGAGTACACCAGCTCGCTTGGAGGCGTTATCCAATCAGAGGCCAGACGGTGGGCGGGACTTCACGCGAAACAGACGTCTGCTTGAGTTTGATAAAGATTACGAGCATAGCGGTTTAATGAGTTGTTCCTGATCAGTCTGAAGAATTTTAAGATTTTCTAAAGTGAATAGCAGTTTAAACTTCTGTTGAAAGTTTAAGTTATATTTCAGCAGACAACACACATACGACCACACCTGTTAAATCCAAATACTTCGTAGTATGTTATTTGTTAATCCCATTTTCAATCACAAGGTATTTAATTAAATTTATGAATGTAATATATATGGCTATGAACCAATATTAAACTGCGGAGAACTTTAAAATTTTATCAATGTTAATGGTGTGACCATTTGGCACAAAATATTCAACACAATATGTTTAAATCTCTTTGAAAGCAAGCATAAATAGTGGAAAACCTACCAAACATATTATATTCAAATTAGATCAAATAGTGAACATGTATAACACCTGTGTTTTGGTATCAGAGCTCGGGGGTAAGATTATTGGTTCCGTTCCCCACATTTCGTGTCTTTTCAGTTGATCCTCGTCAAGTCAATATGTTGACTTCAAAACCACGGAGATGAAAGTTCCCGGCCCAGTGCTTACCCCGAACGGCATTACTTGATCCGTGCCGCAGGTTCGTATGTAATCACACCAGCATAGTTGAAATGCACATGCAGACGACAAAATACAGGTTAAGGTACGCTTTAGATTTACTGCATTTAATACAACTGTGATAAGCAAGCGGGTGATGGATATTTAATGACGGCGGGGTGTAATTTCAAATTTTGCCGTCTCGACCTGGGGGGAAAAAATGCCGTTAAAAGCAACGCTACGATTGTGTGCAGACGGGCATGTTTTGGTGCAGACGAGATCGCGATATATAGGGTGATGGGGATTTATGGTGCTGTAATGAAAAATGCGTTAATGTATTTATAAGGTTTTGAATAACGCGTTGAAGCAATGTAGAGGAGCCACAATTTTGATATACAATGTATGCCTGCAGTTTGGAGTGTCATTCGTTTGCGCGCCGTTGGTGTCTTCTGAGTCTACTGCAAACGCTTGAATTTCCGAGCGCGTACAATTTAATACCTTTGCTCCGAAATATAATTGAGGCGTGTCGTTGGAAAATCGGGCTTAATGCGCGTGCGTAAAGTGTCGTCCCGGATCAATCTGTGCAGTCCGATTTTATGGTACAATCTGTTTCTTCTTAACATAAATCCACTCTAGGCGGAAAGTGCCGTCCTGGATTAGCCTGTGCGGACTGCACAGGCTAATCCAGGACGACACTTTACGCACGTGCATTAAGCCCTTTTTTCCCACAACACGCCTCAGTTATTGACCCACTGAATAGATACAAGTCATAATTATATACTAGACACATATTTGTGTTTTGGCTAGAGTAAGATCTAGAGCAAACTGGTAGAGTGCGGCACCCTGCTCCTGTTTGGGTCCTACTACTGCCCCTTTGGGCTGGTCAGTTAATGAATGTTAAATATCTTTTGAAATTTTATACCCGTATTTGTTTTCAATAAGCAAGTTTACAAACCTATTTTAGAAGCATGAAAATGTTACAAAATCCTCGATTAATATTAGATAATGACGAAGAACTGATCCGTATGAGGAGCAAATGTTAAAATATTGTCCTGAATATATATCATTAAATAAAATTAAGGCTTGAACTATTAAATATTAATGTTCATTAACGTGCCAATAATGTTCAACTCATTAGTATCTTATTCATTGTTCTAGGAACTCTCAAGATCGCATACTTTACATTAAACGGCAAAGAACGCAGTGCTATATAAACGTAACTGTCACGTAGCGAGGTCAAGGTTACGAACTTTGTCTGATGACAGCTACCGTTGTAGGGTCATATTTTTCACAAATCATATTTTTCACAATATGATCTCATTTGTCACATTTTAAGTATGAAGACTGTGATTGGGCAAAAACGGGGTATGCGTGAGGATCGCAGAAGAATATGATTTCATTGCATATCGAAGACTGGATGCGATCACAAACTTCACAGAAAATGTGAAGAATAAGACTGTGATGTGTGAGGAATAAGATCTCAATTGTTACACATATGAAGAATGAGATCCTATTTTTTTACAGATGTGAACAATGTGCTTTGTGAAAAATATGGTGATTCAAACTTATGACCTAATGAAGTTTATATTACTACAGTGTATTATCCTCAGAAGTTTATGGGTTAGATAACAGTAAATCATTGCGTATCCCTCCGTGGTCCATTCGAAAGTAGTGCCTATTACTAAAGAGTTCATTTTCTCTTCTGGTATAAAAGCCATTTAGCAATCTCAGACATGCCTATTGTGGTTATTTCTTATATCGCATGTGTGTGTGGAGTATTTCGGTGTATTTTATTGGAGGCTAACTTGCAAGGTTAACTTTTGAGGTGTGTTTACTGTGGTAAATATGTTTTGTCGTAATATGACTTTCGAAACCGTGTTTTCTACCGGTGTCTGCATTCAGGCGAGGTGCATGTTGTTAGAAGTAACATGACATATAATTTTTATTGCAATTTTTGGAACATGAAAGATTCATCTTTAAAATGATACAATGCTTGCACAATCTGAAATGAAGGAACGGCTAGAAAAATGCTTAGAAAGTTCGCCGTTTTATAATTGGACCTTATGGGAATTGGAATTACTGGTATCTAACCTTATATTGCTTATACAGACGTAATCTGGATGGTTGCTCTTGACTTCAAATGACTTGCTCGTCTTCATTTGAAACAAACATATCCACTTCATGACCTCATATGACCTTAAATGACCTGGTTCATGGTATGTAGGACCATATTTTTCACAAATCATATTTTTCATGGTGTTCTTCACACACCACAGTCTTATTTTTCACATATTCTGTGAAGTTTGTGATCCTATTCTTCACAAGTGTACGAAAAATATGATTTGTGAAAAATATGATCCTTCATAGGTTAAAGTCCAAAGGGGTAGCGAGGTAGTCCGTCGAATCATACACAATCTTGAATATCACAATTATGTTGAATTCTAACACGACACGCGCAAAATTTCCGTTGTTAAATTGCCAATAAAAATCTTTAAAAAGTAGTTCCGAAACTGTAAAATATAGTTCGCGTTGTAATTGCAGAATATTATGTCTGGTCATGTCAGGATCGAAAGAATTGTCACTTTATTGTTGTTTATCTGTAAATATACAACGATTATTTGTTTTGATGCGCGTATATTAAACTACTCGGGCGTCGCATTAGAACTTGCAATCTTTGTTTATTCACAGATAAACAACTAACAATCCAAAGTTATTTCTTAAATAAAGTCTTGACAATCCTAACTTCATGATATTAAAATATTATGTTATTATATATACAAGTAAAGCAGAAAGGAAGTCTTGAAGGTCAAATACTGGTCTGCATATTAGTTATAGTGACACCATATCTTTATTTAATTCCAAGACCTTAGGATTGTAACTACATATGTGGCGCGTCGTGAGAAAACCGGTCTTAATGCATGTGCGTAAAGTGTCGTCCCGGATTAGCCTGTGCAGTCCGCACACGCTAATCCGGGACGGCACTTTCCTCTTTTTTGGTATTTTCTGTTTCAAGGAGGTCTCTTCTAAACATAAATCCACTGAAGGCGGAAAGTGCCGTCCCGGATTAGCCTGTGCGGACTGCACAGGCTAATCCGGGGCGACACTTTACGCACATGCATTAAGACCGGTTTTCCCACGACGCGCCTCATATGTGCTCAACAATTTCTACAAAAATTGCAATGATCAAGAAATGGACGTTTAGATAATAAAACAACAACTACTAATCTGCTTGAGTTGTTTGTCACCAGTCGGTGATGTAAAGCTATACATATAGTAGACCATATGGAAAACACTGTTTGATTTAAACTCAACCTAGGCTGTCCTTGGCTTTTCTTCTCTTCAAGTTAAATTAAGCTACAACCCTAAAGCACTCCATGGAAGGACAGACACCACTCTAACCCAGGGCGCATACAAACTGCACAAAACAATCATAATTTACAGGTAAAACCGCGATACTGATAACACTCTGAATATATGAAATGTGCGCTTCAACACCGCCCGTTAATTCTTTATCTGTATTTTAACCGACATAAACCTTATCTGTATGCCCCGACACAGGTTGTGTGACCTGAAATCAAGGACTTGACCTGATCTGCCCCACATGTGCAGCTACGCAAAGATAGGATGCATATATTTGCATAAGGTCGCGTAATACAGTCACAGGTTTATGCCGCATACCGTCTGCACTGGGCTGAAGAAATAGCGAGGTACCGTACAGCGTCTAATAAACAGGCGGTAGATAAGGTTTGAAAGTGAAACAGTTATAATAGGGTTTTGATGGTAAATGCGTTATATATATGTCGTGGTTATAGAAAACGATGATGATGATGATGGTGATGATGATGATGATGATGATGGTGATGATGATGATCATGATAATGATGATAAAATTTACAATGCTGATGCGAATGTTGATATTACTGGTGAATATGATGATATTGTTTATGATTCAGATTTTGCAACTGCTGCTGCTGCTGATGATGATATTGATGATGATGATGATGGTGTGGTGATGATAATAATGATGACGATGTTGTTAAAGATGCTGCTGATGATGATCATAATGATGATGTTAAAGTTGCTGATGATGACAGGAATGATGTCTCTGTTGACGGCATGCAGTTACGATGAAAATGCTGAAAAGTTGATGATGTTTATGATGATTATGGTGGTGGTGGTTGTGATAATGATGATTATTATGATGATTATGATGATGATGATGATTATGGTGATGATAATGATGGTATTAGAGGATGATGATGATGAGGAGGATAACGATAATGATAATTCTGATAATGATAAGGGTATGAATAGTAATAATATACTAAAGATGATGATTATAAATTTCAATATTAAAGGTGATATGTTGAAGAGATATGTCAATTTTCGTTGCACATGGTTGTGTGATGATTTAATCTCCACAAATAAATATATCGATAAGGAATTAAACTGGCGATGGATGAAAAAATTACGCACAGAAACATCAGAGCAGAGAATGGCTGACGTTAAAATCATGTACAAGATAAGTTAGATAGTGAGTTGGTGTACCAAGTTTTAGGTTGAAGGGCATAAAGGTAAAACAACTTCAAAATCCGAGTAACATATGCCTTTATGGATTGTAAAAGCACAATTTGCTTGCTAATACGTAGAAAAGACCGTAGATCATAGAGGAATCGGTCCGATTTTAATATCCGTGTTATACAAAATTCCACTAACACCTTGGCGCTTACTACAGGCGCATTAAGTCAGGAGTTACAAGGAAATTTAGCCAGTTTACATTGTTTTCCTCAAATCCTGCGCATAAAAATGCTAGCATAATAATTAATGCAATCCACATAGTTCCATAAATGCCAAAAACGTCGATTCCCCGATTATATTTTACACCGATCAAATATTTACTTTGGTATCAACCGCCGCCACCACATTTGCGACAAGGGTCATGTTTACCCGTACATACACTGCACACATGAAATATATGATATCTCCCATGTAATGAGGGTATCCGGTGAACAAATTCATAACCCGCATTCAGCAGACGACAAAAACTACGATCGGCCTCGTACAATAGCAGCAAGGCAGGTCTACTGTACGGCTATGGCACCCGCGGCGCGACCTGGGCGTTCATTCGAGGTCACAATGCCCGACATTTCACCTGCGGCTGTTGAACGGCGTTTTGTACATTTGTATACTTTCGTATATGGATAAAATAGATAGTTAAATTAACTGCATACCCATTTTGGTTACTGAATTGGATGCATGCCACGGATGCATGTAGGCAGTTACTCAAACGTTAACAGCCACCAATGCCCGTATATAAAAATAATATCAAGAAGAAATTTTCTGTCAAAACATGTTTTGTAAATAAACATTTTCCTAAAATTTCAACCATTATTCGTGCGCTTTCGATACGGAACTTCGTTACAATTTGAAGGCCTGTTAACTTATTTGGCATCTTCGAGCAACTACTGGAAACAGATTTTTTTTATACAAAAGTCGTTAACATGGTTCTAGAAATCTGCTCGGTTAAATACTGTTTGGTTTGGAAAGCATAAAAGTCGTGTGGATGGTTCTGATGGAATACAAACTTAACGTAGCTTTCGAGGATTTGAGAGAAAAATACTGAAGGTCATTGCTACACTAATAATCAGCGTTTTGAATGACATCTTCATTACAATTGAGTTTCAATTACCGGTATATGCTCCTACAAATAAAGACACATACCATGTTTGTCACATTGAGTTCATAGACGAAGCAATATTGCATGCTTGGAAATACTAAGGTGTATGCTTACCAAAAATGTCTAGCCCCACATATAGCATTTTTGGCGACTCTTCAATAACATCGGTTTGGATTCGGGTCCAATTCAAGAAAATGTTTTCAACCATGACTTTCTCAATCTCAAACTTATGCTTAACTTAATATGTTGACCAATGATTTATTTTTATTAATCAGCTTTGAATTTCATTTCAGAGCTCCAGATAAGAGGGTTTTTTGTGTAAATACCCTTTAAAATACTGCAAATACTTTTGAACAATTGTAAAATAGGGGGTAAAAGTATCCTTTAAAAATCTTGAGAAAAAACAATTTCGCTCTGCAATGAAGTTTCTTAATGTATCTAATTAAACACTACTTAAACGTACTTATACAATACTTACATGTACATTTATATAATTCACACAAGTTAATATCATGGGGTAAAATACCCCTTTAAGCCCACTCCTATCTAAAGCTCTGAAAATACCGTTTACGATTCTCCAATACTCTTTAAAGCTGGTGGTCAGGGGGTAAAATAGCCTTTGACAAAAGAGGCCAGGGGGTACAGTACCCTTGGGCATAAAACCTTATCTGGAGCCCTGTCATTGGCTAATGAATTTAGTTCAGACTCAGTTTTAAATAGAAAATTTTCCAAATCTCGATGCCAGATTGCTTCTGTTATGCAACGTTCGCCGACACACGGCAATGATGATGGCCCAGTTTCTGGAAGATCACCGTATTAGAAATCTTGATTTGGTTTAAGTGCAACCCTAATCGGAACCTGATCAAACACATTTGGGACAAATAGAAAGATGAGTGTACTTAAACCCACACTTCTTAAGAACCTAGCACAGCTTCTGTGTGACCAGGGCCCGTATTCTTGAACCCATTCTTCGACTTAAGACTAAAGAACAGTCTTAGTCTCATATTAGACTCATGAAAATACACTTATGCTTTTGAAAATATTCTGGGTACCAATGTTGTTCATGTCAAATCGTTCTAAATAAGGAATTGTGTAATTAGAGTCGGTGAATACCAAGTTAGATTAAAATTTACAGTGCTTTTAGAAAATAAGGCCAAATAAAAAATTGTTCTGTTTCTGGTCTCCAGCCCCCAAACATAAGGGTAGTTAGGTAGGTAGGGATTTTTTATGATGAGGGGATGGTGTGTGTTACATATAGGTATGTGTCTAGTCAGATGGGACATACAATACAAATGAGTAATGTGTTGACAGATTGCAAGACCTTTATCCCAAACTGATTGACCAAATTGTCGACATAACTGCCTGTTAAAAGTTGAAAATCTATTGGTAAACAACCATGTATTAATTCAAAGGCAATGCCCAGCTTTTCTAAAAACAATACCCCAGAAACAAAATAAAGATAAAAGTAATTAGTTCCACTTAAGTACCTTCGTAGCCAAAAAAATCCCTTCAAATCTTGTTTAGTAAAAGGAGCGAAAGAAAAATTAAAGAAAATAACTATTTTGTAGGACCAACAATTTGTAGGGTAGGCAGCAAACGTAAAGGGTAGGTAGGGAGACCAGAAAAGGCACTATTTTTTGGCCTAACAGTGTCAAGAATATTCTTTATTCTTAGACTTAAGACAGGTGTTTGCTTCTGTGCAAGTACGCATGCACTGTCCATGAAAAAGCATGCATTTTCCAAGCATTTATTAGTATTTTGGCACACAGTGGGACACACTCGTTTTTGAAGTTGTTCAATATAATAGTCTTCATATTCAAACCGAGACTGTACGGTTGTTTCTAATGTTCTATACACAACTAGATGTTGCTGTAATAATTTTGTTTACTCTATAATATTTGAAATGTTAACAATTGCAATCTGAGTTGACAGAACAGAAAGCTCTGTTAGTGTACTGACAGAATGGAAGGCATACTTGAAACATTATAATCAAAACAAAATAAGGTATAAGCTTTAGAAATGACATGATGTTTTCAGCGCAAACATCGATTTCAGTCCAGTTCAGATACAAATGCAATCTCCTAATTGCTAATGGTAAGTATATTATGATATTGGGTTCGTTTCACAATTTCAATTATAAGTAAGTTAAATAATATGCAACGTGCAGACTCCAATGTTTGTTTGTTTTGTATGGGAAAATATCATTCAGCTAATTCAATGTAAAAAAGTGGCATGATAAATCGCATTTGCACAATTCTGCTCTACATGTTACCAGCTCGTCTAAAATCTAACCCGAGCATTTAAAGCTATCAACTTTCCCAACTCTTCACACTTCCACAATAGACTTCACGACATTGAAACCGCTTTTCGGCAAATGGAAGCAGCAAAGTGGAACGCCAAATGTAATTATCGTGCAGGCAACGTAATCGTTTCTTTATTTTGCGACAATGCCGTCTGACCTTTTGCAGTCATACCATTATAATGCTAATTTTGTATGGTCCGTATATAATTTTATACAGGTATAAGGTGACAAGATAGACCCCAGGTTTTGACATTTAATCACGAACATGTGTATTGAGAATTTCAATAGTTTGTATACGTCATTGTGGCATAGACAAGACAAGACAAGACAAATATTTATTAAGACTTGTACAGTGTACATCGTCTAAACACTAAAATGTTTTACATACATACATTTGGTCAAGTTATAATGAATACAATAATAACAAATACAATCAAATTAACAGTCATGTACATATATATTTTTTGGTAAAAAGCTTAATATAAATAAGTATAATGTACATTCGTAATTTCTATGGAAGATAACTACTTATAGTTATGTCACAACACTAAGACAATTATTTCTTATAATTAGTGCTTCTTTTACAAATTTTGCTAACTTAATAAGCTCGCATGTATTAGTTGTATTTAACATAGACGTTTGAATGCAATCTTCGTTATAACAAGCAGTTTTTAGGACCAAACTCATTGCAATAATAAAAACAAATTATGCATTAACATAGCACATAAAATGCTGAAATTATGCGCATTCATAACTTCAAACAATGGGTTTATTAAAGTAATTAGTAAGATGGGAAAATAAAAATATATAGTTAGGTATTTTTGCGAATTCTACCGCATAAATAAACATGAGAAATAGCATCAGTGGTACCAATATAATTCTAATCGTATTTTGCAAAATATGCAAAATAATTCTTTAAATCTAGATTATTCTAGTTTTACAAAGATGTAAGTATTGCATTACAACATTATGTTAATAACAAACAGTAATATGAAAGGTAGGGACATATTTTGCAATTTAAAATACACGGTAAATTGGAGGACGCTGGAGTTTGTTTTAAATACGATTCTACTCTACTCGTAAAGAGCGACGGACTGAAATGAATTTCTATCTCATCAAAATGTACAACAACGGGAACGTGTATAGCATCAAGCCAATTCAATAAACAAGTACATGAATCAAGTTGCAAAAGAATCGAACTACTTAGTTCGGGAAGTGAAATGCATTGTGAATAATAAAATGTATTAATACAAACATTGGTTGAATTAAATTTATATACATGTAACGGTGTTGTTATTTTTGTTGTTGACATATTTTTCTTCATGTTAACACTGGCAACTGGAAGACTTACGGGAATTCTGTAGGGTCGGTCGCACACACGCCATCACTCTATACACATTATATATATATATATATATATATATAAATATTTGATGCACAATGTTGGAAAACTATTAAATAAAATGAAAGTTTAAGTGAATTCAGTGGGTAAAAAATAAAGAGGGAAATACTGATTTATAATACATGGAATAATAATAATAATAATCATAATAATAATAATAATAATAATAATAATAATAATAATAATAATACTTTTAATAAAATACTACTACTACCAATATCATACAACAACAACAACTACTACAACAACAACAACAACAACAACAGCAACAGCAGCAGCAGCAGCAGCTACTACTACTACTACTACTACTACTACTACTACTACTACTACTACTACTACTACTACTACTAATAATAATAATAATAATAATGATTCTACAAGAAATATGCATTGGCTGTTTCAAAGATGTTGTGCAGAATTCTTTAGTCTCAGTACTTCATTTCATGCAATAAAACAGAACAACAAAATCACCCATCCTTGTATGTTTTGCAATAACTAGCATGATATATAGAGAATAACAGGTTACTGCCTGGTCTTGTGTAATTTATCAGGTGAGGCTTAGAATAATATAACGGCGAGGCTTGCTGAGCCGTTATTTTATTCGTGCCGAACCTGCTATATTACACAAGACCAGGCAGTAACCTGTTTTTCTATTTATCATACCACATTTTTCGTAAAATATCACCAAACGAGCTGATTTTTATATATTTATAAACTAAGGACGGCGCTGATTTCGCTGAGCCGACTTTTACACGTTCACGTACATGTAGTTATGGATTTCTAAACGTTGACTGAATAATACCTTATTATTAACATTTCGTAATGATAAGTGAACTGTTTTCACTACGAATACATAGATTACACGCATGCTCATTCATAAAATACTGAAAATGCGACCTGAAATGGATTGCAACGATCAATTTTATCGGAGAACACACAACGCCGAATTGTTTGGAGACGCCATTTTGGAGTTGTGTATTGAAATTGACATTTCCAAGATCGTGTCAATATTGACAGTATTTGACTATAGTGTGTTTAATTTTTGGCAATAATGTTTTTGGTTCAACATAAACTGATGCTGTGTAGTGACTTTTAGTGCATTTATTATGAATGTATTGAAATAAATTTGTATGGATGATTTATTGTGTTCCGTAGATGACGTCATATCACTACCAAAGTGCAGGTTTATGTGAATATTTAAAAAATAACGTTTTTGTGATTTATGACGATTACAAAGAATAAATACACTATATACGTGTTTGGTATCAAACTGTTTGTTTGTTGAATCTGATATATTTTTACTGAAACTGTTGACTTTATAGTTGTTTCCGAATAATATGACGTACCTTCAAACATTGACTGATATAAACGCTACTGACCTGATATAAAAAAAAATATATCAGGCACCTTTGTATCAGGCCGATATCAGCATAGTGGTATGATAAAATGCAGAAATATGACCGTGCCTCTAATGCCAATGTAATTAAATAGGACATGTAACCAACATTAAGAAAAAAATGTTCGAGTCTTCTGAAGGTAATAACCGAGGCAACTAGATGCACAGGAAATCTAGCCTCATAATCTGTGTTTGAACGGAATCGGATACCGACTAAATAGCGCGACAGTGGTATCCATTACTTGTCTGACTTTATTTCAAACTTAAATGTTGGTTCGAGGATATGACATCACGCGAACCGGCCACCATTAGACATGCCTGCATTGAAATGACATAACCATTCACCCTAATTACATATCAGAGGTTATATTGCAGATCTCGATTCACGATGCTCGAGAAAATCGCCTTTTGTTGCGATGCCAACGATTTCATTGAATCGCGGTGCGTTGGTCACGACATTTCGCGTAATTGTATACACACACTGCACAATTAAAGGAGATATTAAGTCATATAATATTGCACATTCGCGGGCATTCAATTTGCATTTAGGTTATTAGTTTCAGCTAAGTTTTCTTAATGGCTGTTTCGTCAACTTTTAATTACTATGCCCTTGTCATTTTTTGCGACCAGATGTTTGGCTTCATTTCTTTTCTTTTCAACCTATAAAATATCTGCACACGCATCAGGGAGAGGAGCTCGCGTATTTCCGCATTTTAATGACTTTTGGTTACAAACCTTACTAGTCCTCGATTCATAGACCTGTTTTAGCCAGGCGTAAAAAATATGTTTGCTTCAGGTTACCAAAAAATTGGGTAGGTAGGTAGGGATGTTTTTTTGTTGTTGGTAAATATCAACTTAAAGATTCTAAAACTGGATTCATATTCAAAACATATCGGGAATATGCTTAAACATTGTTTACAAGTAGATGCTATCAAAGCGAAACACTAATTTATTCACAAACGAGTACAACACAAATGTAATTTGAAGCATTTGCTGTATATTATATGTAGCAATTTGATATAGTGCTTTTTATGAATCATATTCCTTTTAAAAATTACATGCAGTGGTTGACATATATTTGTATGTTACATGTGCTACGTTGTTGTTGTTTTTGTTGTTGTTGTTGAAGTAGTTGATATATAAGCATACGCGCGTATTGAATCCGTATTTCAGTTTTTGAATAACGTTTGATTACAAACTATATTAGTCCACAATGCAAAGATCTGTTTTATGTATGATTTAAAAATAACATACTGCAATACATGCTTTAACTACAGCGAGTGCTGATAATGATTACGCATTTTCTTATTCATCTACTATTTATACTACTGCCATGACTAACATTCTAATACTGCTACCACCACCACCACCACCACCACCACCACTGCCACTGCCACTATCACTAATATACTTTTACTACTTTTACTACTACTAATACTAGTACCACTATTATTAATATTATCATTATTATTAGTATATTTTATTATTATTATTATCTTTTTTAATAATAATAATAATAATAATAATAATAATAATAATAATAATAATAATAATAATAATAATAATAATAATATTATTATTATTATTATTATTATTATAAATAATAATAATATTATTATTTTTTATTATTCTTTTATTATTATTATACACATATTTTATGCTGATACTAATTATTGACATGTTTACACGCATGTTGATGTCAACACTGGCCTACGCACAATTCTGATTTACAATGTTCAAGAATAATAGACACGGCATTTAGCGCTTTTTGTGTATATATGAGACGTAGAAATAAAATATTGTGCTTTTTATTAATGACTTGCATTGTTATGTTATTGATAGTGTTGAATATGACACGTGCTGTGTTGTTGGTGTTGACGTAGTTGACATTTTATCATCCACACGTGTTGAGTTTGGTGCAGGAAAAATATTCAAAATGCTTCTCTATTTTGTTTTTAAATATAATAGCTTAAATAATACCTTTTCGTCAAGTTTAAATCAAAATAAAATGAAATTTTATTAAAAATATTTTGCAATGAAAGGACATATAAAAAAACATTTAACATATGTTCAATGCATTTTAATATGTAATATATTTTTGGTGCTAAATGTGTTTCATTTGCGGATTGTACAACAGTTCCTTACCAGTTCTATATTGCTCAATAAGAAGCGTCGATAAAGCGTTAATTGCATTTTAATAACGATTCTACTTTCCCTGGATTCGCATCGTCCGATTGGTCCTGTATGACCGTTTTATATAGAACACACTAAATCTATGAATGTTTTAAGAAGCACAGACCATTTTTTTCGAGACAGAAGACTCTGATTTATTTCTCGAAATGAGAGGAGAAAATTGTAAATGGTTAATAACAATAACAACACTTAAACTTACATGTCACTCACCTTGGAATCAAACCCATGTCTTGTTTCTTTATGGTCACCTGGTATAATGGGTGCTTCAAGCGACGGTTCAGGTTGCAACTTCTTAACGACACTGAACTTCACATGTGCTATTTTTATATCCACATCACTTCTAAATTCTGCATAATATTGTATTTTCAATAAAAATGCATTGTTCAAATCAGAAGGAATATGCATTCAGACTAGCGGGCAAAACACTTAGAAAGTAATTGCAATTGTTCAATCCGTAAATTCCATCGATTGATGTCCTCGCTTGGGCAAATCCAGTGCCGTTGCGTTGTTAAAACTGGAAAATGATTGAACAATACCAACTCCTATCTTTTTCCCTTTGCAAAACCACGTCTAGTTGTTCTAAAATGGACAAATTACTGCTAATTAGGGGAATAACTCAGACAATGAAAAATAATCGGACTAGAGATACAAACCGCTAAAGAGATTCCAGCCATTTTCAATTTACTGTGGGTAATTGGATATTGCGCAATAGGAAATAATTGCCTTCATCACTGATGGACGTTTTCGGATTGACTTCGTGAGGATTGCCAATTTTCTCAAACCTGAAACTGACATCTGTTTGAACACGAGTTGTAGAGATTCACCCTGGAGGGTAGATCAGTTTCCTTCCTGGTCTTTCTTTTATACATGTAGTTTAATAATCGTGCCCATTTAATTTTTTTTCCTTGCAATTTATCAGTCATAAATGCGTTTTAGTTTTTACATTTTACATTTAAGTTAATGTTTAATGTTTCTTTCACGCTGAACTAACTTATTCACATTTGAATACCAAAATCCCAAATGACAACCATGTAATTGACAATGTTATTGGATTTGTTTCTTAAGAAAACATCGCCATACCTAATTAACGTAAAATGATGTAATTACAAGCCCTCGTGACTGACACTTTGGGCACAAAAATCGTATCACATCGGCATGGATCTATTCATTTGTATAACAGTGGCAACAATAATATATTAACTAAGGATTTCAAGCAACACGCTTATAAGAAATAGTCAAGCTAAAATAATACCGTAGTTACAAAAACACATGACCATATGGTTTTGCAAATGATGTTAGCATGAACCTCGCGTCTGATGTTGGTGTAAACTTGGTGTTAAGTTATGTTACTGTGATAACTGTTCATAAAAGTAAACCCATAAACTATACATATATATGTTTGTTGTAAGGTCTAAACATTAATTCATTGGTTCGAAAATAGTTCATCTGTTAGCCCGTAGTTCCACTGCTATAAGACAAAATAATCGAGAATAATAATAAAAAGAGCAAAGTGATATTTTGTATACCTTCGAAAGGTTGGTATACTAGCACATTGAGTGTGTAACTGTGCTTTGTATACCTTCGAAAGGTTGGTATACTAGCACATTGAGGGTGTAACTGTGCTTTCATTATTATTACAGTTTATATTTGTATTCCTGTGTTTTTGTTAGGAAAATGTGATCATATTTTGTAATTGCTTGGGTAACTCGTTCGACTTGAATCAAACGTCTGGACAGCGTGGTGGCACCACGGAGTTTGGGTGTCATCTAACATGGGTATTAAACGGGGTGCTGCTTTTCAGTATTTGTGGGTGAATTTTTTAACAACAGCGATCCCCGTGCACGCTTGATTTACCAGTTCAGTAATCGCTGTGACAGCTTTCCATTCACTCTTCAGCGTCCCGGTCTTCCTTGTATCACCGACATCAAAGGTTTCAGCATTAATTCAGTGCAGTTGCACAATCTATGATACAGAAATCAAATATTAATTTCAAGCCTTTTTATAGTTGTAATCTGGCTGAAAGCTGTTGAGGTGCTAGCTATGTCAACTTGGCTTTTATCTTCTACTTGAACTATGTGCTCCTCCGCGGTAACAGGCGTAACATATTGAATGCAAACACATTGTGAAGCCACATTATTGATTGCGCCATACTACTGTCGCAATTTATTGCAGTTTGGTGGAAAATTCGCTAACGCCGCTTTATTAAAATTTAATCAACTGCATGGTATTAAAATAAGTCGTCAGTGTATTTTGAAAATCAACTGTAATTCGTTTTTATTACGACCATTCATCTTTGTTTAATCACAGTTTAATCTGTGTTCACGCCATAAAATGTGTTTCTGTTACACAAAGCGCCGTTTCAGTTGCCGCCATTGTGGTCGCAAATTCGAATGAATTTATGATGAACAAACGTGCGGTGTTTGTACTGTTTAGTATTTGTTTAATTCTGTTTTATTATTAACAACTTGCGCACGCTCCTTATTGCAATGCTTAGAGGAAAACATGCACTACAATGTGTCCCCGGGGGAAAGTCCTGCGTTTCCGATAAATGCCGGCAACACACCACTATGACGAACGGAAGTGCGCAATGCAATAAACTATTAATTATCAGTATTACGCAAACGAAGCGTTGACTGTTCTGCATTTTTATGTTGGTTTTCGTTTATATGTTACATTTTGCCTCATATTAAAAGCCACAAATTAAATATACACTATATGTATTATCAGTACGACACATGTAACTATGTACGTAATTTTGCATGTACATGTATCTACTACTATATCAACATTCATTCGTTATAGATATTGCCCAAGTTAGAATACAATAATTACACACGGAAGAGACTTAAACATGTTTTATAAAATACACGTATTTGGTCATACCATTATTTGATGTCCATGTATTTGTTGTTAGGCCTCGCAGTTTTAACAAAATGAATCAATTAATAAATAAATCTTAACAAAACAACTAAAAAACACAATATTTTACAGCCATTTGACGCTTGTACTGAATTAATATGGTGAGTTAATGTTCTGGATACTTCCAGTTTCCAATGTTAAACTTACCTGTTTAACTTTTAAACCAGTGCACTTACAGGTAAACAAATATATTCGGGTTTAGGCAAAGTTGCATAACCAGAGTTATTATAATGCTCTCACGAGGCTTCATTCGTAACTATTTACTCCCCTTGATAATATCGTATAAGCATTGCGTTTCTTAAATAACAAATACCACAAATACATATGCAGGAACAACGAAATATATTATATTCCCAACCAACGCAGAAAAATTCAACCACAAAAGTAAGTGAAACTGGTACAATGATACAAAAAGGCAAAACTATAAAACATACTAGTAATGACTTTTGGTACACAAAACGACATGCCTCAAGCGATTGCTAACTAAATGTATTCGAAATAATAACCAAGACACGGAGATAAGTAGTTCAATAGATAAAGTTTTAAGGTAATAATACAATAATTATACTGTTGTAGCATTGGATTTTCTGATCCATTGATTCTCAGCACATTTAACGGCCCCATTTTCACCACCTTTCTTGGTATCTGCTTGATTCCGCGTGGGAAGAATAAAATATGCTTAATATCACCTATCCATTTAATGTGTCATTGTCACTCAAACACGCAAACGTTTTCTTCTCAAAGACATAAAACGAATCATAAAATTCTTCGAAATGTTAATTATTTCAATTTTTCGTAATTTCCATGTTCGTTTAAAATACTCAACATGTTCTACATCTGACTGAAACGGGATTATGTGTCGAATTAATTGACTTGAAGTGTCATAAAAGTAGAAATCGAAACTGATCAATTCTTCTCTGTTCATAATACAGGTGCTTTACGCATGCCTTAAAATTCCATAAGCTCCCTCGTTACAACGCTATCAGAATACCTTAGGCCTTTACGGGTCGCCTTGGCTAACACCTCTGGTCAAAATTACAAGACGGATACAACAACAGAAGAATGGCAAAATTAAGTTTATTTGTTATTTTGGTCAACGGTGTAACCTATAACCCACCTGGCGTGCGAATACTCTATTTAAACGAATTTAAGGCACAAGACTACTAATCAGAGCGTTCATTATATCAAGGATGCTAATGGTCGAGGACGAATAAAATGGCGTAATAGCTGTTTTCTGAATAAACGAAGGGAAAGTTGTAGGCGATCATTTTCATTTGATGATTAAAGATACACTTGAATTAATGGAATTTGCAAACTGCAGAGGCCGTTTGTGTGATATATGGTTTAAGTATTGACTTAGAAGCTGCTGTATGTAAATTGTTTGCGGAAATATGAATTGATAGCTGGGCAGAGGAGCTTTTCTTTTCGCGGTTATCCTCTATTTCGCTTGCGATTTAAAATTACGAGGATTACTATGTGCAATTGTATATATATACAGTAAATGTTTGCCACATTCCTTTTATGCCATTTGCTTAGGCACTTGCAGAATATATAAATTACTGATTCATTGTGTATTTTGTATTATAAGCATGTTATTTTCTTGGTAAACGTTAGTTTTGGCGCTCAATGGTACAGTTAGTTTTGGCGCTCAATAAAAAGTGTTTATATTAAACGTTTGAGCTTTGTTCTTTTTTTTTCAAACTCAATTTACTTTACCAATCACTGGGCAATTATCAGAAATGCTGTCGGTAATGAAATAAAAAATTCCAATAAACCCATCCTCTTAGAAAAGATAAATCACAAAAGAGCTCAACTGCATTAAAGCCCCGTGAAGCACGTGCCGTATGCCAAGGTCAGGACAGAAAGACCTTACGGTCATTTCGACGATGAGCTGACCAACATACTGACCTACGGTCACTTTAATGTGGACACAAATGCTAAATTAGAAATCACCTCTCGGAAATGCCAATGAATGAAATAAGTCAACTCTGAAATTTCTGCGCCAAATGGTCAGCGATTGTCCAAAGACCTTTGGCATAACCTATAACCTATGCATGCTGCATGATTGATAGACGCATGACCGAAATGAAACGCGGGTTTTTGTTGTCCATATGCTTTATATTCAAATGTTGCTTCAGAGATAGCGGGTGTTGGCCACAGTGTCAATAAAATAGCGCACTATGAACAATAGTAAATACTTATAGTTTAGCAATGTACAATATATACGTGTGTAGTTAAAGGTGTATAATACATGTATATTCATTTTACCATTTCATGTATAGTGTGTGTTTAATCGGGATTTGCCTCTTCACAAATTAATAGTATACAAAGAAAAAGTAATATTCCAGTATTACAAAATACAACGTTTTTCATTTTATTTCTCCCTAAAAAGTACATATAATTATAAAATAACTAACTAATGCAATACAATTAGTAAATTGCAATTGAAAAAGTAATATGTTAATATTGATTCTTTGACCATCAAAATCATGTTAAAATGTACGCGAATGTATTTGAATTTTTTTTTTCTAAAGAACAACTTTATATTATAGTGGAGATTATCATTTCAATATAGCTCTGAAACAGGATGCATTCACTGAGATATATCATCACAGGGTACTGCAGAGGTCTCACGAATCAATTTTCCCTCCAAAAATGAACGCTGCTGCTCGCGTTGGCAGCGGTAGCGGGTAGCTAATTTTCAACACCGGGTTATCAATATTGACCATTTAATATTAAACGCATATGTCTAATTGCAGTTTCGATTGCATGTGTCTGCGCATCGTCGGTTTTATTTGCCTAATCTTCGCTTGAATTCCTCCACAAGTGTTTCTGCCACTCAGGGCTTATTTCATTCAACAGGCTCTCGAACATACTCACGACGAGAACGAGTAACCTTGCAACACCTTAACCTCCTCTAATCCATTGGTTATTACGACTTCGATTTGATGTGTCAGAGAATTGACAAGTATCTTCACAGCGTGAATTTGCATCAATTTTTGTTTTCAAAATTTTGACAGCGGCGAGTAATAAACAATGCTATCGCTATACGGACTGACGAGGAAATGGTTGCGAATTTTGTCCATAAATCCTCGTGTGACTGGATGACATTGCATGGGCGAACAGGTCAAACTGGCTTTCTCACAGCTAGGTGCATTAGTGGGACCATAATCCGGGCCGCGTAACAGTTAAGGGAAAATATTGCATTGTTCGACGACAATGATCCAACGGGGAGCTAATGTGCAAATTAGACACCCATAGAAAATAAACAAAGCAAAAATTATAAAGATCTTTTGGGAATAAAGACTTAAAACTATTAGAAGGCAACGCTGCACGGTAGTGTGCGACGTTAAAAGTCACGAGAGGGATAATAAACTGCACATTTTCAGGGGTTTCCCACGTCCGAAGATTGAGTAAACAGTCTATTAAATGAAGCTATGCCATTATAAACACGGGTTTCATTTCTTGCGTCTTGACGAGCATTGTTGGAAGACCCCTTTGAAAAAATAATCACATTCGCTTTTATTACAGGACAGACGTTTTAATATCTGATTCTTTTTAAAATAATAATATTGAATCTAAAGTAATGGCCATAAAATAATTACATAGAATGGTGGTCTTAATTACAGATTGTGTTACCTGAATATTGAAAAAGAATTAGAAGTCTTCAAATCGCTATTTGATTGTTGCAGTTCTATAAGGTGTAGCATTGATCACTGGACACACACAATAGTTGAACAAAAATACAATAATGAATAATATTTAAAAGGACTTGTTCATAGATTTGGTACTTTTTGAAGTATGACATAAAATGTCTTAACACAACAGTTCTAAGCTTGGGAACTAAAGAGCTCATGTTAAATATTTCACAAAAAGGATTTTAAAAAGTATAGAAAAAAAGTTAATCTCACCGGAATTCGATCCTCAGACCTCCGCATCAAAACGTTATCGCCTTAGCCACTCGGCCATTCTGATTTCTATATTTAAATTTCCATTTTTTAATTTATATAAGAAATCCACATGTCTTTTAACGAAATTTTAACGAAAACAACAGAAACATTCCAAATTATTACATCGTTTAGCGTTACAAACGCAATATAATTTTTTTTTTTCAATTTCAACTGACGATTACTCGTTCAGGAAACGTTATTTACAGTATATTTCTATGTCCGTAGTGCTATTTCGCTCCTTTATATGCACTATTAATTTTTGTGTGGAATCTGTGTCAAAAAGTTGAAAAAATTGTCAATTCGCCAATCTGTTAAAGAGGATTTTACTTTTTATGTTTGTGGGTAAGAATAAATTTTACTTACTTCTGTTTTGTTATTGCATTGACAAATCGTGCAATTAGAGTAGGAAAAATTCACAACAAATTGAATATAACTGATATTTGTACATTGTATAAAATATTAATAAAACCATTTAATACAAATGTATATATTTGTTCGTCGCATGCATTAATGCTTTCTTAATATTTAAATACATTAACTTTCAAGTTATTGAACATTATTCGGCTGCGGTATGAGACAGTCGCACTAATTTTAATATATCATATTATTGAAAGCATTGCATTTATACAATGTACATGTATGTAGTTTTCCATCTGTTTCATAATGCATTTGTATTTTCTCCCAATGCACTTCCATCTTGGCGATAGAAATGTTGTTCAAAACCTGTGCGATTGATGTATTATAGATTTACTTTGTAGTTATTAATAAAATACGTTATATATTTGTTTCATCATGGTGGTTTGGAGATACATAATTTGGTATTCGCGTTTTTCGCAATTTGCATCTTTTGTGAGCATTCATTTGTGAATGCATGTATCAATCCCATTTTGTCCTGGCACAAAAAGGAAGAGACTCGGATTTGTTTATGAAAACCAGATGTGCAATGACATGCATTAAATCCAAATATCCTTTATATGATCAGGCCTTACTAATGATCAACGAATTACTTTTCGTAAAACTGCCAATCAATCGATGACCCAGATCACCATCACGTGACCTTACCCCGGACAGGACTTGACCCCCAATGACCTCCTTCTGTCCCTTACAAGGATATGCAGATGAGTATGTGCAATTAAACTGGTCAGTAGATTATTCCGAAATTGCATAGTTGCGGTCAAGTGGGTTATGCGACTGTCCACGATGCTAGTGCGCCTCGGGGATGACACTTGAGAGGGTCACGTGACATCACGAAGGTCATGTGACCCCGTTGGCTTGACCGGCCCGTTGACCCAAAAGGTCGTGGTTGCAACGGGTGAATTTTAATGGATTTTAGTAATGTGCCGGTCTGATTCTAGCGTGTTTGTAAGCGAACATGCACAGTTGTAACCTGTGTCTCACACTCTAATATCTGTCTACAACTATACGTTAGCTGAAATCAAAATGTATAAACTTTTATTGTTTTTTTTCCGCAAATGCAGACAACACATATTTCATAACGCACATTTCTTAAAAAAAGAAATGTCGACATGCACGGTTGTTACGGAAACAACACCAATTTGAAACTGATTCTACATTATATTATATAACATTCTTTGAAAATATGGAATCAAAAGTATGGTAGGATTTAAATAATCAGTTGGTCGTAACGGTACTAGTTCACGGATTGTCTATTTTTAAATGCCCAAACATATCTTATCTACAAAAGCTGAAGCATGAGCCCCAACCAAAGAAAGCACAACAGAGGAAAAGTATGCCTCCGCGAGGGCTAGAACCTTTGACCACAGGATCAAACCGGTCTGCCACTAGGCCAATCGGACTTAGGTGAAATAAAGCGTATATGTATCACCAAGTTATCATCAAACCGGTCTGCCACTAGGCCAATCGGACTTAGGTGAAATAAAGCGTATATTTATCACCAAGTTATCATCAAACCGGTCTGCCACTAGGCCAATCGGACTTGGGTGAAATAAAGCGTATATTTATCACCAAGTTAGTGATACAGGTGCACAATTCGACGAAAAGCGTTACATACGAATTATAATATTAATTACTTCAGCTGATGTTTATTCATACACGGCACATAATTTAAAATTGCAGTGCTAATAGCGTTTATTCGCCTATTTATTATGGACGGCAAAACTATTGGAATATTCAATTGAATGATCGCCATTGGAATAGTTGAAACGTTATTCGAATATTCGCAAATTTGTTTTTCTTTTTAAAAATAAGTTCTTTCCTGATTGTATCAAGTATTTTGCTGTCAACATAATGGTAGTATTTCACCATTACATACTTGATACCATGTTTTCATTAGAATTGTCACGTGTTAGATCGAGATATATTAAATACACGGGTCAGTGTCAGCGGACACTCGTCGAGTCGCCAGTAATACACAATACCATCCGACAGTATGAAACCATAACTGTTAATTGGTAATTATAACTCGCGTTTTGACATGTTAAACTAATAACAAATATAAATAATAATTTACAGAAGTGCGATCACACATTTAGCTGTCATTATAACAGAAATGTTGCTCAAATTTGTTGACAATTTTTCTGGCGCGTTTCTAAAAATGTGTGGCTCATTGAAAATATTTTGATTTAAAGAACCAGTAACATGGGACCTTAAATGTTTTAAGTTTATGCTTTATTCCGTGTAATTCATGTATTAATTAGAAAATGCAACGGTAAATCTACTCACTAAATCAGTAATAAATCGTCATATAAAAATAATGATCAGGTCGACTAAGCTACAAAACTCCATGTACTTACCAAGAATCTATTCGAATATTCGATTGAATGAACAAGCAAATATTCGAATACCGATTTTGGTATTCGATGCTATCCCTACTATTTATATTTAACTTACTTTTGATTTTGGAATCTGTGATATAAATTGGAAATTGGAATCTGTTAACAGACCCTTTATTCAATGAATGACTATCTACTTTCATTAGTATGGTGTTCATAAATAAGATTGGTCTACATGATTTTCTAATGCATAATCAGAACAATATATATTTCGAATCATTATTATAATTCTGCATTCATATACTGTGTCCAAGTTTAAGTTAAAAGTCTCACCTGCCTATAACAATTACTCGACCGCTATCTGATTCGCAATTAAATTTAATTGGAAATGGTCAGACAGGTCGAAGAGGCACTCACCTGTGAATGTTTAATTCTTAATCAATCTCCGAATATTTGAAAATTGATAACCTGTCGCTCTACGCATCCCCAATCAGTCTTGACATGACGAGACCTGCTCTGGCTGTGCTCTATGGGAATCCGCTCCACCACTGTTCTAACGGGCTTGTTTGCACTCTGACACGTTAATTGTCAGGGAACAAGCAATTAATACTCATTACAATCTACAGGCGAGCACGCAAGCGGTCCCGAAACTGGTTGGCATCCTATTAATGACCTGACCGCTGACTCGAAGTTTCTGCATCGATGCATCATCGCTGCTCGCAAGTCATAACGGAGCACCAGTGTTATAATCAGTTCACAGCAAGAGACGGTAATTTGTTCATACCCGACTGCTACAATTATTGCAATTTCGGCTTGCCTTCGATTAGCAATCCCGTTAGTTTGATTTTGGGCTCTGATAAACATCGTCTTGTCGACTATTAAAGTATTCCAGTTAGAATGTATCGTATGAAACTTTTGAGAATGCTGTGCATTCCGAAATTGCGTTAAATAAAAAAGTTAACTAATCACTTACCATCAACATACAACATAACTGTATTAATAATTTGAACAAAACCTAAATTCAGTTACTGTAATACAATCTACCATTATCCTACAACCTGCAACATTGTCATTTACATTTGCTTCTCACTCTTCAATTGACCTCAAACTTGCAATCGATTTTTTTTCTGACTGGATAAACATTTTCACAATGGATGCTTAGTTTACTACAGATTTTGAAGCGTTAAATTGTGTAGAAAATGCCTATTGTTACCACACATTACCTAGTTCAGTTTACTGTAGTTGTTAAACTCAATAGCAAATTTAATTACGAAACACACTGCATTGACTTTGGTGTACTTGGTTAGCCATCCGCATGGACATAATTGCATTTATTTACTTGTAAACTGGTATGCAAACCTTTTATATTTAATACGGTTGCCTTTTTTATACCATTCACCGTGTCATCAATCACATGTCAAAGCCTGGAAAGCACTTTCGTACGCTTCATTATCATCAAAGATTTCTGCTATTACGACAATTGATTATTAATTATTTATACATTTGTCATAGCGCAATTACAGATCTATGAACTTTCAAATGTTTGTTGAGCATTTTCCGGTGTACAATTTTACGAGTGCAGTTGTCATTGCGTGAACGCATCCAGCGTTCGCGGGACGACAAAACAGTGAGTATTTGGTTTCCATGATTAATTAATTAGGGTTATCAAATGTCCTGCACTTCAAAGGTGAAAGTTGGCCAAAGTAACGTGCAGTTTCATGAAGACGCGCCAAAAACAGGCATGGTTTCATGACTTGCGCCATTTATTATGAATGTTTTCCATTTACCGTTGGCAATCAATAAAAGCAATCTGTTACTTTGAACGAGTATTATGTGTATATAAATTGAAAGATGTGTATTTTATATATCAAATTGTTACATGTTCTTTAATTAAATAATATGTAGCATGAAAAACATACTGATGTGCATTCGCTCATGAAATAATCTGCCTACCTATCTGTCTGTATCTGTTTGGAAATTATTATTAGTTAAATCAATGCAAAATACCAACTACATGTATTAATTTACGTATATGAACAACTTAGAATTAAAACAAATTTTAGACTGTTGGCGGAAGCCAACGGTGTTTTGAGAGGGTAATTTCCAAAAACAGGTATCGCGGAAAACTACTTCTTCTCTTTGTAGGCTATTAGTCAGTAAATCGAAACCAGAAAGTGTCCTTCAGAACTGCAAAATTTCACACCCGTTTTCGTACATTTTAATTATTTAAGATAATGTATGTAATATGTATTATAGTGTGTATTTCATGTGACTTATTACAATTACAGTTTGTAAAAATGTTAATTTATAAAAAAAAAATAACTTTAAACTAACGACCCCCCTACTTTTGCTATTTACTTGTATGTAACCGAAATATTTACCGAAGTGTCCTGGAATAAGGCCACTAAATTAATGCACTGCATCGGCTATTTTTGACTCGTTGTGAAAGTGTTTTTATCTCCTTATCAATTCTCATTCTGAATATTTTTACAACAAATTACTGCAATTTATTAATTTTAAACTGTACTATGGACAATCGATAGCTTGCATCATATGATCTATTTTGACTCAGTGTGCTACGAACAAAGATCTATAAATAAACATGTTTATTTATAGATCTTTGGCTACGAAGCATTAACAATCGGTGCGCCTAACTCCATCGGTTATTCTGGCCACGCTAAGACTTGTTAACTGGCATGTATATAATTCTGTTTGCATCAGATAATTAGCTCGAACAAAATATTTGTTCGTAACTTACAAATTAGTTTTTTCCCCCAACACATTTTATTATAAAAAAGCAATACATATACAGCACATAGAATGCATCAATGCAAAGACCACTTGATTGTAATAGCAAAATATACAAGAAAAATATCATGAGCACGGTACTTTAAATCAAATTGCCAGGTATCAATATAAAAAAAAGGAATTTACTTTTGAAGCCAACCTACAAAATGAATAGAATGAGCAAACTATTTGACTTCTATTGATTAAACGAGTTCATTTTACATATATGCATAGCCAATTTTGCCTCCAGTATTAGTATTTGTAAGTGTTTCTTTAATACACTGCACTATTGTTTTTTGGGATTGTTAAAAGATAATTAGTAGGATAAAGCAGTTGTAAATAACAAAATTTATATTGTAATTATTGGAATAAAGAACATTATTATGCAGACACATAAGAATACACAAGTATGAATAATATATACAAAGCAGTAATACTATATACAATGCAATACATATTTTGTATGCTTAGAAAATAATGGCGTCTACACCAATTTAACAGAGGAATACCATTAAAATGCATGCATATATCAATATGTTGTACAAGGTTATAATTATGCTTCTGTTGCGTTGTGTAGAGACAATTATTATTATTACACATAAAAATGCACAAAATATAAATTATATCTACAATGCAGTTATTTCTTGTATTCTCAGAAAATAATGTTGTCTTCATTAATATATTAGAGGAGAAAACTCTTAGTAGTAAAAGTGCAAGCATACATCAATTAAAAATACACACATTATAAATAATAATTTCAACGCTGCACCTATCTTGTATTTACTTTTTTAGTAATTTGTTAATGGTGTCTTCACCAATTTTAATGGAGGAATACAATCTAAACAATAAATTTCAAGTGCATGCATATAACATCATGTTGTATAAACTAAAGTTATAGTTGCACTTGTATTTTGTTGTAAAATTTTTTTTATTGTACATACAAATTAGTTTTCATTACGGTGTCGTATACTGTTTTCTTTTAGCAACAATACACTCATAATTCACATATTTTTAGTTTTTTGTCGCCAACAGTCTTTCCACGCTGTCAGCGTTTTGATTTTGTTATCAAATCGCTGAACAAGAATTCGCATGATAACCACGAATTACCAAAACAACAGACATATAGCACAGGTGTTAAATCAGAGCTCAATTTCAGAAGGTCGACCTTAGCTTTTTCATGTTGATAACACTTGCATCTGTTTTACTAAACTGCACACGAAGTTCGGCAATAAGAATTCGTGGAAATCTCGTTTGATAAATTGCTAACATGTGCTTTGCAAAACCACGTGACATTGACTGAACCGATGTTATTGGACGCTATTTTTGTAGATATATGTCATGTTAGACTAACGTTAGTGTATGAAAACAAACTGCTGATGCTGTGTATAAAATGTTAAGGTCGACAAATCCTTGTTCTTGTTTTATCTTACAAAGTTACATTTCTTTGAAAATGACAAGAACGTTATACAAGGAGCAAAGTAGGACAAAAGAAACATAACATATTATGAATTCGATATTTAACATGAGCACGTTTTATCACATGCTATACCTTGTTTTCCATGTAATACAACCATTACGAATATTTTTATCTTACACATGTGTAAGATAACATTTTGAGCGTTTTCATTGGCTACATATTCTTTGACTGACCAATCGCATGACGTTAATTTGGTGAAATGACGTCGATTACATGAAATTACGTCATGTCAGTAAACAACTTTGAGGATTTATATACTGTTTTTGTAAAAGTAGAAGGGTTTTATTTCGTTTAAAAGAATGTGATAAACAAGATCTGACACTCGTTGTCATTTTATACCGTATTTTATTAAACTCGCCCAGAAAATTCGTTAGTAAGCTGCCCAAAGGCTCGCTTACTAACAAAATTCCTGAACTCGTTTAATAAAATATGGTATAACATGACAACTCGTGTCGGATCCTATATATACAAAAGCAAAGTAGGAAGAAAGTAACATAACAAATGATGAATTCGATAATTGACAGAAACGACTGCATTAGTCTAATTTCATGTTAGCAATACACGATAGTTATTCATACACAAATGATCAAATTGGCTTAGCACACAAAATGATGTATACATATGTTTGCAAAGCATCTCGTATTTAGTATGTTGTTATTATACATATGTTTGTTTTGTTTTGATTTTTCGCCGTTTTAACAGTATTTCAGTCATATCACGGCGATCAGTTAACCTACTCACACTTTTCCTGGGCAAGCTTAGCCGAACTAAGCGGTTTACCAGTACTAAGTGCACATACTTATGCCAGTAACTGACAACTGCCCTACTTGAATCAGAGGTGGGGGGAGAATGGCCGTATAAATTATTTCATGACCAACCCACACACAAAGTATGTGGCCGGTCTGGGGCTCGAACTCACGATCCCATATTTACAGCCCAATGCTTCACCAAATGAGCTAGCCCAAAATGTGATCAAGCTCAAAACTGTTAAAGGTCTGCGAATAAGTTTGCCCAAAAATAGAAACCCTGACATCATTGGAATGCTTCATTTACTGATTGATAACTACTTAATCCAACATCTAATGGCGGCTCAAACATTTTCATGTTGATTAGTTTTCTAGTTAACTATTTTCTTAACGTGTGAACAGTTGCATCCTATGCCACATCACGTCGTCGACCCCGGAGTAACGTTATTGCAGGCGCTTAACATAAAGAATCAAAGACAGTGTTGCCCCTTTTTGACGTCCTAATCCAAGAGACCCCTGGCGATCATAGTCATCTTACCTTGAATAGGTGCAATTCAGGGTAAACAAAAAGCTGCATCGCAAAAGGGTGTCCGTGAAATTGTCAAAGGATATGGTGACACAATAAAACTTGTTGGCAAACTTGTTGCAAGTGACAGTTTAATTAGTGTAGTTTATTTGAAGAGCGAGGTGCAAAGTGATTCAGTGCAGATGAAATATGGAGTGTCAACTGAACACGTCGTGACAATATGGGGATATGGTCCGTTGCATCAAATTGTTGTGATTTTTGTTTTGGAGGGAAAATCGAACGGTGAATCAAAGTGGTAAAGATGGATTGAGGAAATGAGTAGTCAAATTGAAATCCAAAGACACTGATCGATAAAAAAAAATTGGCTTGTTGTGGATCATAGTTTCACCATAAAGATTAATAATGAAATCTTACATTGCTCTAGTAATGGCGACTAATCCAAATGAGGTCCTTAAACATTTGAGTTATAGCATAACTATACATTCCGAGAATCAGTAAACTATAGTCAGTAACCGCATGTATGTATTTCATGCCTTGACAGAATTCAACGCAATACAGCAATCTGACTTGAATTTTCGATATTTTTCTTTTATGTACAAACACACCCCTCTTAAATCCTGGCGTTTTACAACAAAGTGTGTTAAACAATATATTGTTCAGTGTTCTAATATTTTATACAATTGTATCATACCTTCATGTCATGCGCACCAAGTTGAACCGTTTTCTTTGCATGTAGTACCCTTAGTTACAATCATTTCCGTTACTCCCGGAAGTAGATGATTTCCCTCCGGATCAGCCACTTCCTGCACAATTAATCAAGTTTTCAAAGCATGTAATTCTACCCGTTTGCACATTGACATTATGCAATTAGCAGCTAGCGAGGCGCACCTAAGTAATATTGGCGGCAGCAGCACCAGTAGTAGTAGTAGCAGCAGCAGCAGCAACAGTAGTAGTTTTATTGTCATTAAGGGAGTTTTGTTTTATTATTGATTTGCTGTGTTTGTGTTGTTAACATAAATATTATAATGTTTAATATGTATAATTTAATTGCATTATTGGGGTATTCGCTTTATTTTAACGGCATGTAACAGTTTTTACGAGATTTTCTGTGTTTGTGTTGTTAATATAAATATTATAATGTATAATAAAAAATAATTGCAAAGTGTAGAAAATATTTTTAATACAAAGGCATGTAAGAGTATTGCGTGTTTTCTGTATGAAGGAACACCATTATTAAGTACTGTTATGTATAATGCCTGTTTTCTTCTAGAACAACAAGATCGAATGAAATATTTCCCCACGGACCAAAGACATCCTGGGTAATTTATCATAACGAGGAGGCATGTAATTATACCCGCTTTGTAGGCGCTTTACGCAATCCAAACGGCATGCGCGGATGCCTTTGTCAGGTTACAAAACACTACGTGAAACAGTATGATATTATAATATGGGCTGATTGTGGCTCGGTGTGTCCCCGGGGGACGGGACGTGTGGGTTGTGTATTGAAGTGAGCACCGGTTATTATGCTTTGCATGACAAAAGACCGGTTTTGCGGTTTCTTAGTTTTCTGAACTAATGAGAGGAATGCGACTGTATTTTTCGTCTCTGATTATTGGAAAACGTGTAGGATTAGTACAGGACAAAATTAAAATAAGTTATTAATTTTGTATTTGATATAAAAAGGTTTAAATAAACTATATCAATGCTTATGTAAATTGCATTAGGATGTTTTTATTGTTTTTCTATCGACACACGCCAACAGGACAGTATGGGTCTGTTATAAACGCGCTGCTTTGTGAAAGGGTGTAAAAATTTAGTATACTTATACTAACACTAATATTTAAATATTATTAATATTATTAAGCTTTATAATTATAATGTTTATTGTGAGCCTTATCCACTACAGTACATACTTATGAATGTTGTATAAATATATTTATGTATTTTGTCATGTGGACATATATTGTCCTCCTGTGCCATTTATGGCGTATGGGATTGAAATAAAGTATATCTATATTTATCTGTTTTATTTTCTTTTTAGATTAATTTATCACTGATAATATTACTGAGACGTTTCAAACATAATTTTATACAGTTCCTAAACAGTCACGTGACATTTTAATGTGGGTTACGAAAATGATTAATGATAGTAATCAAAGAACCGATTATGCATGGTCATGTTAGTCAAAGATAACTTTCATAAACTAATTGAGTGCCTTGTGAAACTCTAGAAGAATTTTCGATCGTTTCGCAGATTATCTGTACGTTATATCTAGAATCAATTGAAAAACACGGAAACTGAATTTGTTCGTTCTAATTGGCAATAATCACTTTTTAATGTTCTATGTCTGATCGCCATGCAAATACAGCGCCCTCCTCTTTTGCACTGTCATAAACTCTAATTGAGGCGTGTCGTGGGAAAACAGGGCTTATGCATGTGCGTTAAGTGTCGTCCCGGATTAGCCTGTGCAGTCCGCTTAAATGATATTTTCTGTTTCGAGGTAGCCTCTTCTAAACATAAATCCACAGTAGGCGTAAAGTGCCGTCCTGGATTAGCCTGTGCGGACTTCACAGGCTGATCCGGGACGACATTTTACGCACATGCATTAAGCCCGGTTTTCCACGACACGCCACAATTTTAATTATCTTCTATCGGCGCGATCCACAGTGTATGTTGCTATTCATGAGAGACACTGGTGGCGAAATGCATACTTTATATTAAAACACACATTATCAACCGAATGTATTTGAAAATTTGTTATTTTTTGGTTTTATATGAATAGATTTTGTATTACATTTGAAATTGTATTATTTATTAGATCTAGCCTCGCCCGGCTAGCTCAGTCGGTAGAGCGCTGGACTGTCAATCCGGGGATTGTGAGTTCGAACCCCAGCCCGGCCACATAACTTGTGTGGGGATTGGTCATGAAATTATTTCTACAGCCATTCTCCCCCTACCTCTGATTCAAGTAGGGCAGTTGCCCGTTACTGGCATAGTTACGTGCACTTAGTACTGGTAAACGCTTTGATCGGCTAAGCTTGCCCAGGAAAAGTGTGAGTAGGTTAACTGACCGCAGTGATATGACTTAAATACTGTTAAAAACGGCGAAAAAACCAAACAAGCAAACAAAACAAACATTTATTAGATCTACATAAGAAAAAAAAAGCTTTGCTTGATTACTGACTATTCAAAGTCATCTGCTCGTGTTATGCATGTTAGGATTGTTTTGTTTTGCTGTTGTCTTTTTGTTGTTGTCTATATGTTGTTGCTTTTGTTGCTAGAGATTCAACAGTGTGTTTGTTTGTCTATATTTGATTGCATTTTTGTAATGACATTGTAAGAAACAAGTGTCATTTTAGCATTACATGTCGAGCAAATACAGTTTTATAAATAATCCATTATGATCCTTTTCCAGACCAAAACTTAAAACATTTATTTTTTATTTTCTAAATTCACTTAATTTAAGTAGATCCCCAGCCATTCAATATCGTATTGTTATTTGTTTATTACTTTATTCCGTTTGTTCTAAACTGGGCATGGTATGATTTCGAGTTGTGATGTTTTTGGTTAAAATCTAATTTCTCAAATAATGGACAGATGATATTTAAAACACATCATGTGATACGCGCGTGCCGCTTTCAAATGCTCTGTTATTATTTCTTAAATTACAGTTACAATCTGCAACATATACCCGCAGGGTTTTTATCATCCGTGGTCTAGGAATTAACAGCAATCTGTTTGAGAAAACATTCCAAATACGCACCTGCCAAGTCGAGTGCATCCACAAAGAAAAATGGACATTCGTTCAAGTGTAGTCCACTTAATTTACATACTAAACAAGGGTATTTTAAAACAAAGGTCAAACTCAAATACTGTAAATCAAGACAAATTGCCATAAACGTCCGAATTTGTTCGGCCGAAAACAAGTTCATCCGAATAATCTGTAATTACCCAAATGAATTGAATGTGCCACAATGGTCAATAATGGACGAAAAGTGGCCACAGGCGAGGCGTTGGTCTTGTAACCTTTTGTAATCCAAGCGGTCAGTTTGGCGATATATCAATGTTCTTCTGACTTATGCAGCGCGCAGAGGACATGCAGACTTGATGCAGGCGTAACGCAGGTCCATCTGCCGCCCAAAGAAGAAATTAATGTGCATGTTTGAAAACAATATTAATATCTTGTACCGTGTCCGTGAACATTTATATTGCATTTTTCGTACTGTTCCGACTGGAAAATTCTTATAAACAAAAGTTTTGTATGTTTTACTATGTGGAAAATAGTGCCATAACACTGTAGTGGAAACGGTGTTCACACTATATAATCCTGCAGGAAAGTATAAACAGTTTAGGACAACACGGAATTGCAGGCACAAAAGAACCGGTACAGCGAGGAAATCTGATTCTGTACTAGTTTATGTAGCTCTGGCTTATCAAACCTCGGACATCGGCAACGGTTCGCTGGCCATTGGCTAGTAAAAATGTTTTGGCCAGTGGATTAAAAGATGACAAAAATATCATTGTGGATATGTCCTGTTACACAATAGAGATTAACAAAGAATTGTCGAAACCTTAATTTCTTAGTAGTTGCAGTCCCGGTTTTATCTGAAAGAGCACAGCCTGTTATATATATATATATATATATATATATATATATATATATATATATATATATATATATATATATATATATATATATATATATGTTTCAAAGATTTCCTCGATATATACCACTGCCTGATAAGCGTTGATTGAAAAAAAAAACTGTAGCGAGAAATCTGTAAATATATGACACATATTTAAGACATGTTTAACTGTTTAAAACATTTGCTTTCAAATATATGTTAATACGTAAATTATTTAATAAGTCGATTATACAAAGTACCATTACTGAGAAAATAAGTATTAATTAATGTAGCATATTTGCATTTCAAGCATTCCTGTTCACATTCCTGGTGCAGGCAATAAAATCTCTTTACTGTCTATTTACCAAGAGTGCATACTTTATGAAGGTAAATTATTGACTTGGGACACACCGTCTGGTTTTGCTTTACCGCGGTTGCCTGACCCCAACCCCTTCGATCTTTGACCTTAACACGTGTGGTCAGCGGCCCGAGGTGCGAATCTCTCATGGAATGACCTCGGCTTGTGCCAACATGGCTGGCTTGACCTGTGGTCAGAGTGGACGCACTGGTCACCGTATCGCCAGTGTAGATCAACAGGTGGGTATTAAATTTTACGATCTCGTAAATCGAGTCCCATTGTCGATAAGTGCATAGCGGTTTTACGCAGGTAAACTTTTTTAAACGACAATGTCATTTTGGCACTAGAATAAATATATACACGGTGTCATTATTTGGTACAACTACCAGACATTTGTTTTATATGCAGTATTTGAATGCATTCAGAAGATTAAAATGTGATTTTCTAAAAATTGTAAAAAGATCACTTGGCTCCTTTTCAGGTATTCAGGTAATTACTTTGTTACATTATTCTCAATTTTGAGTACATATCTTATTGTGTAACTTCGTGTTATATTTGCACCATTTGTCTTCAAAATACGGATGCATTAAAACTCCAAGCAACTTTGAAAGAGTACTTAAACGAACGTACTAGTATACCACTTCTCAAAGTTTCGCGATTAAGTTAATAAATCTCATATATCTTGAATATATATAAAGTATCAATTGTAACCTATTTAATAAGTATTAACACAAATGTAAAACACAGTACGGTAACGTATCTACTTCCAATTCACCATTTACCCGTCAGATGAAATCAGAATTCTCCTTCTGACATGACATGACACGTCAAGAAATCTGATAGACTTAACCTGTTCCACAAAACCGTACAAGGTCACGATACCCTGGTTAGAATGACCTATACAATATGTGCGTCATATGTTTTCAGTGCATGTTGTTCTTTTTTCAGAGAAGATTGTTGGATTATAAACGAATACACGTGCGCTGGACAAGTGTTTGGAACAGATTTCTGTGGTCTTGTCTGTTCAGTGGACAGAATGCTGTAGCACCGTGGGTATCAAAGCAATTGTGGAATTCGTTTCTTTTATGGTTATTACATTGTAACACGACGTCTTTATAAATGTCTAAGTATAATGCCTAAGGAGAGAAATATGACATATTAATATTAGAAGCTTAGACATTTATTTAAAACAGTTTTGTTTTGTTTTTCATTATGCCCATCAATAAGAACGAATCGTTTTAGTCATAATGTCTTGTCATGCAGCAATAAGTAGATTTTTAAGTAACGAGACTTCTTTATATGTTTTTGCCTCGTTTTGATGAGTTTCATTATGATTACGTTTGTATTTGAAAATGGAAATAAAATTACTGTAGTAACATATTTCGTACAATACGCCATAGTAACTCGAAAGAGTCCAGTGTGGCGTAACCCTTCGGTTAAAGTACATGCACGCACGACAGCTAAAATAGAGGT
Source organism: Congeria kusceri (assembly GCA_027627225.1). Lineage (NCBI taxonomy): Eukaryota > Metazoa > Mollusca > Bivalvia > Myida > Dreissenidae > Congeria > Congeria kusceri. The sequence goes on along the minus strand of CM051025.1, from coordinate 65,611,589 downwards.
GACTGCAGTGTTATATACATTGTACCCCTAGTTACAGGTTTGGTGCTGCAATCAAATCACAAACATATGACTCTATGGTTTTAACTGTTTTGTCATTGCTACATCTTTACTATAACAGTTCATGCATATCGTTTACACGACTACGAAAGATAAGGTCGACTGATAAAGTACTTCTCAAAATATTTCAGAATTACATTTTGCTGACCATGCCTGTAGACAACGCTGGTAGTGCAAGATGCCATATTTCAATGCATCTTCTCCAATGGCCGTCATATTAAAATCATTTAATAAATAAATCAAGAATGTCATTACCAGCATGGTTTGATATGACAACTCATAACTCTGGACAGGTGCCTGTTTTATTGGCCATTTAGCGCCATCTAGTATGTTAACTATCTCCCGTCATATCGCGGACCCCGGGTCCGGCGTGGGACGGTAATTAGCCGTATCTGCATTATCATTACTTTCATTATTTCAGGGAAATGTTTGACTTGATGTCTTGCGAAGGCAATGAGAACATCACGTGGGAATTGATGGCTGTTCTATGAGTGGAAACTCGTGGTCTGTGAATGGGAGTGCTAAATAATTATTTATCACTACATGAACAAGAAACAAACAACTGAACGACAGCAACAAGTGAAGAACAAAAACACCCGGACAATCAAACAAAGAACACATGAACAACAATATCATCAACAACACCAGTTAAACAATTGAAACATCAAATGAACAATAAAAGCAACAACAACAACAACATTAACAACTACAGCAATAACAACAGCAGCAAAAACGCTCAAATAAGCAGCAACATCAGCAGCACAATAACTAAGGTGCTGTGATACAGTTGTGCGATAAACAACAGCCGTTTGCTTGACATGGTTTAACAACAACAACAAGAAACAACAACAACTGTGTAATAACAAGCAGAAATATTTTTACAATAAAATTTCGATAGGTAACAAAGTGCATTTACACAATAATTGCATTTGATTTGATATGTGCAAATACGTAAAATGCGTTATTTGTAAGTGAACATTTTTAGAAGATTGTAACAGTGGCCGTTGTAAAGGAGTAAATGTGAAAATGAACAAAAGCAGACCGTTTTTAAGCCGAATATCGTTTTCTTTCAACTTTGATTACGAAAAAGAAAACTCTGCATTCTAGTGCGCATGTCGATTTTGTTGCGCGCGCAACTTTAAACAGAGGGTGGTAATAAATGTAAAATGCAACGCGGCGCGGCGGGATTTGAGTGATAGAATATTTCAATGGAAAAGTATATCACGGTCGTGAAAATAAATCGCTCCATAATGTCGGTCACTAATTATCTAATTACAGTGTCAAGCGCGGCGAGTTAGCGTTGTTTCTGGTCATTTCGGACACTGGTCATCAATAAGAGGTCGTACAGGCCTGATAAGACGGGGAAAAAGTCACTGGCAATTAGTTTTAACGAAGAGACACTATGAAAATCATGATTATAGACTAGCGGTCAGCTAAATTCAAGTAAATGAACCACTGGTCAGTTTGAAATGACCGGATCGTGTTTTCGTCCGAAGTTTAAGATGACCACCAACGATTAGGACCCTATGTTCCCACAGTTATTAAACCTGCTATTGATAATCTGTTTTCGATTAACCAGCTTTACAACGGGATATGAACAGGAAATTTAATAGGAAACGTTTGCAGTGTTGGGAAAATATCGACAAATTAAAATGTAGAAAATGTTTTGAAATGTAGCCACAACACTTCCTGGATAATTACTAGTGTCTTTTAATTGACTGAGCAGAATATCACATTTGATTCGCCTGTGTGTTGGCAATTCACACTAATAATGAACGTGTTCATGAACATTTGTAAATCAATCACATAAAAGTAAAAAAATATGGCGATACATAACATGTATAAGTGATCGTAGAGCAGTTCTCATAATAATTTTCTTAAGAGCTGTTTGGCAACATAGATTATTGCTCGTTACTGCACAAATAATTATGACCGTTTTTCTGAGAATTATAGTATTTATCTCTTAATAATATATCTCCCGAAATAAGGCAAAAACACGACTGCTGGAATACAAGACCAGTAAAAAGAGAAAAATAAAGAAATTCCTATTGATATATCATTTGAATAGCGATAACGATAGAGACGCATACTACAACTTTAAGACATTGCTATTGATTTAAATGACAATGGCAATACTTATGATGATGATGATGATGATGATGATGATGATGATGAAGATACTATAAGAAGGACATACTCATATATTTTGTATACAACATGTCTTAGGGCATCATGGTGCTACACGCGCGTGCTTTCCTCATTAAATTAAAAAAAATATATGCAAATGACCATTTTAGTTTTGCCAGATAAGTGGACATTGGTCATTTATACTGAATTCACATCTTGACATTCACAAAGATTCTATTATCGATTATAAAGAACGTGCTTTGTGCCGCACAAGACTATTAATTTTGCATATTCATATTAAAACTATTATTCGAAATATTTCGCCACCCGCGCGCGGGTACAGAGATTAAGAGAGGTCACGTGATCTAGATTGTATTCATTCGCCGCAAAATGGCGGGTCAATTTGCAGTTGCTGTAAATCTATTATCGGGACACGAGCTCTGTATATATTTCCGCATTTATTTTGATTCGGTAGGCTAACATTGATGTGACCCAGCTGATCTTTTATGATCTCGCGCCAAGTTTGTTTTACAGGGTCAAGTTTGGCGTTGAAATACACGGACTGCTGAAATAACGCGTCTGGCTAGTATAATAACATAGACAGCTATTATATCTGGTTGTAATAAAAAAAAACAGGTCTAAACGTTTTAAGAACACTTTTAGAAGGTGTTTTTGAACAGACAAAATGCAGAAAACTGTTTCCTAATTAAAGTATTGCTGTATTTCACTTTTAAAGCCATTTGCCGGGATAATAAATAAGGTAAACTTTAAAATGTTGCTGATTATAAATATATAATGTTCTTTAAAAACAAACATGAACATTTCTTTTTAGTATTTTAGCCAAAAACAACAACAACAAAATGGGCATCTGTAGTTACATGATCCTACGATAATATGTGATTTATTTTTGTTGTTGGTTAATTTTTCATTAAATGCAAAACATTAATATGGCACTATTATTTCAACACACAAACAACAAATACATCACCGTAAAAGCAACAACAAAACCATCGACAATAATTCTCATTCGTCATTTTATATAGATATTGGCAGTTGACATACCTTTTTGTGATCAAATTAATAATCAGATTAAACATGAAAACTATCCGATACACATCTAACACCGATATGTTTCATAATTACATGTTTCCTATTTATGTGTTTAAGACGTACTAGTAAAACATTAAGATTATTTCATATGAAGAGGAATTATATTTTCCTTGTTAATTTTTAGGAGTGTTTTGAAGGTCGCAAAAATAGGTGAACGAGTCACTTTAATAGCGATTTCTTAGTTTATTACCGTTGCTATAAGTTTGTGACCTAAAAGGAGTCACTCTGCCCCTCAGTTCACCTATGGCAGGACCCTGCAACCGATTGGTCAACTCTTGGTCCGAGACCTCTGACCCCGCTCGGACTGACCACTCATCCCTTCAACTGACCCCTAACCCCTCATAGCTAATGGACAAAAACCTGACCCTCTTACAACCCCTATGGTTTAATGATTTGCATATGCGCTTTGCAGAAATGTCGTTACCCATTATTTTTGTAATGCATTAAAATTTCAATTACATTATCAATTTTTGTATCTGTGAAAAATGTTATTGAGACTTTAAAGGGATAGTAAACTACAAATGCATTGGGGTGTTAGAGCGAAAGGTCAAACCAGCCATGAATTTAGTGATTAATTTGAGAATTTTATTATTTTGATTTTTTTGGGAAGGGATCACACATGGACGTATTAAAAATCATTATTCTACTAAAAACTGGTACTAAAATATGAAAATAAACTTTGGAAATCAGAGAGTAAAATCCGGGACAATTATCAGTGTTCAATATAAGTTTTCAAATAAATGACAAAACAAGAACCAAATAGTTTAAAGGTAAGTTATACTAAGAATAAAAATATAGAAGGTCAAGGGATTTTATTCCATTCGAGTTTTGACTTAAAATAAGTTTTTCCTGGTATACATTATATCTGACAACGTTTAATATTCCGTTATTAATTTTATTACATTATTATATTATTTTGAAAACGGTGATGTCATAATTACACCATAATACAAATAAATACGTAAAAACGGAACAATATTTGATTAAAATTAATATACGTCATGTCTTTACTAAAATTTGACGCGAAATAAATTTAATAGGGGAGAATTAATATTTAACGTTAATTGTCAAAATGGTACTTCTTCAAATTCATTGTATTTATTCTAGAATCTTAGGAGTGTTTAAACGCCAGGGGTCAATGTCTTTGGCAGTTATAAAATCCCCTACATTCCATGCATACAACTCAAATTGTCCGGAAAGTTGATACTGGAAAAATATTGACGAAGAATCCATCGCAATCGTCGTTAGTACGTCCGCCATGACAGCGATGGTAACTTTCATCACGAATAATAATGGTCGTTGTCGTCTATCATCTCTAAAACAAACACGAATTCGGTTGGACGTTGTCATCGCGTTATTGATAGATGCGTTAAATAGCCAGCGAACGGACACTAAATAAATATTTATGTTGCGGGTACGAGTTGACCAGAATGGACCGATGCGGCTATCTTTGAGTGACGGCTGACATGCATGGCATGCACTGGTCATTGTCAGACGATGACCAATACTGACCAATACTGACCAATAAAGCGGGAATAATAAAGATACGTGCACCAAAAGTCTTAATTAGAAAGAGCGCGATTCTTCGTTCCATAATAACAATATACATTTTCTATCCATAAATTTCATAAATCGATTTCAAATCGTTGAAATAGTTTTTCCCTGTTGAAATTGATTAGTAAGAAATAAAACTTCTTTGTATTTTGTTTGCGAAATGCAAAAAAAACACAACAACAACAGAAGTATTTAACATAGCCCTAATAGAACAATCTAAAGAACGGTAAGAAACCATGAACATATTTTGCCTTTTTTGTTTTGTTTTCTAATGAATAGATCCTTACAGGCCGCGTGCGGTTAATTGATGACGCTGATTACAAATTTTATAACGATGTCTACATTATATGAATCCCAACAAATACACAAGCACTTTTCCAAATGGACTGGAAGTACAAATGGCAAGCACATATCGGTTTTCATTCCGCGGCACCGGCTAAAAGGACACCCGCTTCATTGTCATGTTTTTTTCTGATTATCTCATATTTAATTGGTGCTAGAAAACGCAAAAAGTTTATGTCATCAAAATGTTAACAAATACCAATACAAAATGTACAGTTAGATTAAACGATATTTCATTCCTTCTTTCTGCCCTCCGTTCCTTCTTTCCTTTCTGTTTTCTTTCATATTTCCCTTTATTCCTTGTTTCTTTTATTCCTTTCATCGTTGCTTTATGTTGTTTTTTTGTTTTTTTCATTGCGTCTTTCGTCTCCCCGCCGCCCCTGTCAGTCAGTCAGACTTTCAGTTAGTCAGTAGTCAGTCTGTCTGTCTGTCTGTATGTTTGTCTGTCTGTTTTATTTCTTTCTTTCTTTCTTTCTTTCTTTCTTTCTTTCTTTCTTTCTTTCTTTCTTTCTTTCTTTCTTTCTTTCTTTCACGTTTACAATACAAACAGAATACTTTTCACAATGAAGGAACAAACAACATTTACAGCACAGAGAACATTAACAGTACGAATTCTATTTGCTGAACATTTCTACTATTCAGGTTGACATTCGAACTTGCACGGATAATATCAATGTGACATAACTGGATATTGCATCAAATATTTATCATAATTCATAACTGCAATCCCTTTGTGGAAATGCCATGCATTTAATTATTAACATGCAAGACCATAATTCACTAACACTCACAATCAAAAAAAGAAAAATTAAATAAAGGCGCGTATTTATTACAGCAAAAGTTTCAAAATTCATTTTTCTCAATAGTTTTGGTTGGCTCCAAACGCATAAAAATTGTTGATGTCTGCAAGAGTGTTACGCGATGTATCGAACCCTCGGCCTGTCGCATCTTTGAAAATAGCGGACACCCCTCGTTAATAGGACTGAAAACTATGCACATGCTTTCGTTGTATTTGATAAAATATGTATGTCATACAGATTTTACTTACTTAATAAGTATAAGAAAAAATGGAAACGTTGTTTGAAAGCTTAACTATTGCCTTAAAACGGAGGCGTTTTACTATAATTATTATTATTATTATTATTATTATTATTAGTAGTAGTAGTAGTAGTAATAGTAGTAGTAGTAGTAGTAGTAGTAGTAGTAGTAGTAGTAGTAGTAGTAGTAGTAGTAGTAGTAATAGTAGTAGTAGTAGTAGTGTTATTATTATTATTGTTATTGTATTTGTTATTATTATTATTATTATTATGATTATTGTTGTAGTTATTTTTGTTGTTGTTCAAATTCGTTACCTTCATTGTTTACTACACGATTTACTCTTTGGCAGACAGCTTAAATCATAGCCTATATTTATTTAGATACTTAAACTATTTTATCACAGGCTATACCTTGTCTCCCGTGCACTACAACCATTAAGAAATATATCTATCTTACGATAGAAATATATATCTTAGATATTTTAAGATAACATTTTGAACGTTTTCATTGGGTACCTGTTAGGTATGAAATGAGGTATAAAATGACAACTCGTGTCAGATCCTATATGTTACTGAAAATAAGTCAAAATACGAATTTGTGTTTGAAACACTATGCTTTGTCAAAAAGTTGTGAAGAATTACCATTATGTAAAATTCGGAAGTTTAAGATTTTTTTTTTTTTTTCTTTTTTATTCTTTATCGTTACCAGCCCAGACTAAATCAGTGATGCCCTCTTAGGTTTATTTGATTAGCACTGCCTTAAGATTTGTGCTTAAATTAGTCCGGCGCTAACTGGCAACCGCCCACGGCCATTTCGGTCCGCGAAAATTGGCCCGTAATTGACCGTTAATGGTCTATACCCCGCAACATCGCGAAATGATATGGCGTAATGTTGAAGACACTATGGCCGTTACGTTCGTTATGCCACTCTTGTTATCTTCACAAGGTGATTAGTTAACTGCTGGATCGAAGACCTTAGAAACCGGAACAAAACTTGAACAATGGATATGACTGTTGTTAATTTGAAATTGAATTTAGAGAGGCAATATTGATGACAATACCGTGGTGATGGTTTAGTTATGGACAACGCTTATTACTGTAAGTATTATAGTAATAGAATTATAGTAATAAAAAGTGAATTTTGAGGCCTTGTAGAGTTGGTGATAAAAGTAATTGTAGATATATTACAATTGATAGTTGTTTAAAAGTAGAATAAGACGTTAAAGTACTTGTATGGTGTTATGATAAGTTACAGTGTAATATAATAAAAATGTATAAATGTACAAATATAAATAAGCTTTGTACCATCACAGAATACCAAATGTAGTTACGATTATTTGAATTCACACAGCGTTATGTTTGATTTTACACTTGTAAGTTGTAACGATGGTATAACGAAAGTCACACGTGCGTGTATTTCAGTTGTAAAATTCTCAGAGCGACAAGGTTGCGATGTTCGAAAAACAACTTTTTTGAGTTTCAAAGGCTGCAGACATTTGGCAGTGAAACAAAAAATAGAAAGGTAAAACAAAGAAATACGGAAATGAAGAAAATACAGCCTCCATCAAAACCTATGTGATAAACAGCGCTGGCTGGCTTTATCAGAGTTTCTCTAAAATAACTCATTGAGATATTCATGGTTGATTTGAAGCAATGTCTGCAAACCCTACAGAATCGCGAAAACACGTGCCCCGAGTGTTGTTGGGGTCAAAAAGAATCTCCACGGGTCACGTACGAACTTAATAACAACACGTCTGCTTTCCCAGTAGATGTGGTCTGCGCATTACCAACAGTCGAGATATTGTGCATGGTTTTAGCAAAAAGGTCCGCCATTGAGATCACTCCGCGACCTTGCCTGTCATGGAACTTTTTGATCTACATCAACCTGTGTTAAGAGGTTAGCTTATAACATAAACTGTATGCCTGACTCGTGAGCGAGGTTAATCGATGGTCGGATTATCACAATCATCGCCGAATTTTTCAAAAATATTTATGTTGTTTACAGGAAATTGATGATATTGTAATCATAAATTAATTTCAGTTGAAATATGGTGTAAATTAAAATATTTTAATTCCATTTTCATTGCAGCAAACACATTTATTAATATATTAAGTTTGCTTAGAAAGAATTTGATTTAAAAATTTAAAAATTTCAAAGAGAAGGAAAAAAGATTAGGAAGTTATAGAAAGAACCCAAAAATATTTTGATAATATTTGCGGATTGAAGATCAAAGGACTGTTGTTATTTGAATAAATTGACTTTTTGACATGCAAAAGCGGCAATAATGCTTGTAGCCGCCGTGACGCAAATTTCCCATAATTCACCCGTCTTAAGAACCCCCCAGGTGTGCTGGTCACTTTATTATCCGGTTACCGTGAGAAAGGGTCACCGTGACACTCCGGTGGTTATCACTGGAGATAGCTCATCAATTTCTTCGATTGTGAAATTGCAGTTCGCTCCGCATATTAAACCGATCAATTTTCATGAAAATTAATTTTCAAACGGTTCATCGCAATGCTTCACCGGATTTGCAACCGAGGCGGGAAAAATTCTGCATGATTTAATGTCTTGAAAATAAAGGGTACCGCGATTAATTTCGGGCTTAGTCGCCACTCGATCATACACGCTTTGATATTTTATGATCAGTTTTATAATTTTCGCGTTCCCAACGCTATTCTGACACCTCCCTATTGAGTAATCCTCTACAGCGAGGTCATGTCACTGCATTATTTATAGGTATTTATGTACATTTGAAATAATAAATATTCGGTAGTGACACTTAAAAATAAGTTTCTTGAAATTAATGCATAGTTTTGGATTTTTATTTGTATGATGACCAAGATAATTATCTCTTTGTATTGAAAACTGTTAGAGAATGTATTCTTAATGGTTGAAATAGCATACACATATTCTCTAATTTCTAAGCATTACGCAGTATTAAAGATATATTCATAAATTATGTTAAATGACCTCTAAACAATTTTATAATTTGAACATAGTTATTGTGTTCTGAAATATAATTCTTTTAAATTCTTATATTCTGTATATAACCACTGAAGACGACTTTATCAGGATATGAGATGCGCAACAACAAAAACATGACAAACGGTTTAACTCTCAGCATTTACCTAATTTCGAATTCAATCATACATAAAGTAAATGATAAGAAACGACTGTATCGCTTTAAAGAATATCGTTAATCACAAAATAATTACCGTAATTGACAAGCACATATCTACTACACTCTTGTAGGGTCCATTGTCTTGATAAAGTGTTTCGTTACACGTCTGGCTTCAATCAAAGCACGTTTAATATTACATGTTTGTTGGTTAATTTCCAAGATTAAAACGTCACCGCGTTCACAGCCATGTATACCATGTAAAAAACAACATTAGTAATCCTGCTAATTCTGCGAGTACAAAGTACAACCACTGCTACAACAACACCAACGATTACTTCTACTGATGCTGCTTCTGCTGCTGCTGTTGCTGTTACCACCACCACCACTACCACCACCACCACCTGACCACCACCATCACAACCACCACCTGACCACCACTACCACCACCTGACCACCACTACCACCACCACCTTACAGCCACCACCTTACCACCACTATTACTACTACTTCTACTACTACTACTACTACTACTACAACAACTACTACTACTACTACTACTACTACTACTATTACTACTACTACTACTACCTCTACTACTGCTGCTGTTACTGCTTCTGCTTGTGTTGCTGCTAATGCAACAACAACACAAACAACAACAGCAACTAAGACTACTACTACTACTACTACTACTACTACTACTACTACTACTACTACTACTACTACTACTACTACTACCACTACTACTACTACTACAGCTACTACTACTACTACTACTACTACTACTACTACTACTACTACTACTACTACTACTACTTCTTCCACTACTACTACTACTACTACTGCTACTACTACTACTACTTGTAGTAGCAGTACTTCTATTACTATTACTACTACTACTACTAGAAGTAGTACAAACTATATTTTTGTTTCTTTTATGACGGAACGCTTTTTCACAAAGCGAGAATTTCATGTCTGGAGGCCAAAATGCCTTCTGTATTATGAGATTTTTTGTTCAGAAAGATAAATTTTATCTTAAAATACAAACTTGGCCCCTGATCTTTCATTCCCAACATCCATCCATCAGCAAATTTTTGACACCAGGAATCACGGGTTCGACCAATTTTGATTACGAAACATGGCGAGATAATAATTAAGAAAATGGCGTAACACGAAAACGCCATTGATTCGGAAGAATTCGGCAATTTTGCTTGTTTGGCTTTCATAATGAGAGTGGCTGTTCCTTTGTTGTTTTGGTAACAGCGTCGCTCTTCTGTCCATTGAATTATTGCGGGCAAATTAATATGAAAACATAATGAAAACAAGTCGTGTTCATTGTGAAACGAATTAGAAGAAGCTATCTTATTTCATTCAGTTTGCGTTTTCTTTGACAAGTAGCGCCGGCTTCTTTTGTAACATATTTGAAATGTCTGCTAAATTGTATCACAAAATTTATGATTAATATACCTCCGTCCTAATAGGATTTTTCTAGCACTGATATAATTATATGTTTAGTTGTGGTTTCTTTTTTCGTAAATTAAACACAAATTGGCACATATATTCTCCCAAAATGAACGACTCTACAAAATTCCGTATTTCACTATACAGATGTATTGAAATGAAATAAAATGTCACGACTATTTTAAAGCGGCTTTTGCTAGAGGAAACTTATTTCACTGTACAGATGTATTGAAATGAAATAAAATGTCACGACTATTTTAAAGCGGCTTTTGCTAGAGGAAACTTATGATGATATACTTCTGCATAAGGTAACCATATACTTTTCGTGAAAATTTGACTAATTTTCAAGAAAAGTGTTCAACTTTTCATGAAAGTATACGCAGTTTTCATGAACACTTTTTTTATTACCGCTTCACTTATTGTCACCGTATTAAATGGACAATATTAACTTAGAGCATTAAATTAAACTACATACGATAACTATTAAAAGATCGTGGTATATTTCGCGAAAAGCTATAATGTACCATTGTCAGAAAATTATTTCGGATTATATATGTGTGTAGTTATTTTTAAACAGGTATACATATATTCATGTACTGACATCATTTATTTTGAAAAAGGTGTATATTCATGTACTGACATTATTCATTTTGAAAAGGTGTATATTCATGTACTGCCATTATTCATTTCGAAAAGGTATACATTCATGTTCTGACATAAATCATTCTGAAAAGGTATATATCCATATACTGACATTATTCATTTTGAAAAGGTATAGATTTACGTACTAACATTATACATTTTGAAAGGGTATATATTCTTGTGCTGACATTATTCATTTTGAAAAGGTATATTTTCATGTACTGACATTACTCATTTTGAAAAGGTATATTTTCATGTACTGACATTATTCATTTTTAATAGGTATATTTTCATGTACTATAATTATTCATTTTGAAAAGGTATATTTTCATGTACTGACATTAGTCATTTTTAATAAGTATATTTTCATGTACTGACATTATTCATTTTGAAAAGGTATAATTTCATGTACTGACATTATTCATTTTAAAGAGTATATATTCATGTACTTACATTATTCATTTTAAAAAGGTATACATTCATGTACTTAGATTATTTATTTTTAATGTATATATTCATGTACTAAAAGTAAGCAATGGTGTTACTTTATAACATATTTTTTAGCAGCATGAGTTTGGGACATTAATTCAATTTTATTTCTACTACTACAGTAAATTTCATAGAATATCCGCAACTTAGACACGGTAAAGCTTAGTTTTCACACGCATGCCAGTTGAGTCATATCGTTATGAAGAATTAAATTATCATGTTACATGAAATGTTCGCACGTGACACACCGTTACTTTAGGAAGTGCCAATGTTTTATTACCTTATTTGACTCAATTTCCAAAAAGTTCAATTTTCATTTTCATTTTTAATTCGCCCTTTATCACTGTGATATTTATAAAGAATAATTACGGATGGATTACATTTAAATGATACCTTTGCTGTATCCAATACAATACAAATGAGGAATTAACTGTTGTTTTAGAATGGATTTGTGAATTATTCACATTTAACTAACCCAACTAATTCAATGTCGTTTCTTACTGTCAAATAAATTAATATAATATACAATATTCATATCCGCAACAAAAAATTAGTGTTTCATAACCGCGAAAACCGACATCGCATAGTTCGATGATTTCGACTCAATGGGACATGTTGGCTACGCATACGCAAATAAATTATTTCTTTGTTACGTATCAGATATTCAATTGTTGATGTCAATTTTCACCACGACCAAGCTACTTTCCAATATATTACCATACATTGTTGGAAAGATAATCGCGGGGAACAACTAGACAAAGTAGTGCAAAAACAGGCTTTTTTTCTTATTGCTTACATATATACATTTAAACGATACCAAAACATACCATTTGAACAGTATTTTACAAATTCCATGCATCCTGCGCTCAACGATATGTTCTTAATATTTAACTGACCCCGTTTTGGGGTTATTATACCTTTTTTGGTTTGAATGGGACTCCTCTGATTCTGAAACATGTGACATGGCATCATGTCTCTGAGTTTATTTATTTGCGGTATATTTTTTCTGGTAACGATCAATTTTGCATCATGTATAGTAATCCCGTTAAGCAGTCTGCAGGTTTGTAGGTCAAGGCCATAGTGAATTACATTGTAATACTATCCAATGACTCTAATGATGTCAGTATATTTTTTAAAATAATATAATAAATGTTGAGAAAAACTTATGTTCAGAAATGCATAGTTAGCGAGATATTTACCTAATTATATTTAACTAAAATAATACTTCGCTGCGCAGCAATTCAGCGTCAAGACGAATCAGATCAGCTGTTGGCGCATGCGCACTTCTTCCTTTCTCGTTCAAAACCGAAATGTAGCCGTTACGGGTCTGTATCGACAGAAAATATATATTTGCATTTTTCGATAAAATAAAATAGTTTTTGTCGATTCTGACGTTTTTTATGTTATATAAAAAGGGTGTTTTGTTAGTGGGTAACAAAAAAATACATGCAATTAAAATATAAAAAATCAGACAGTCTCTCTTTAAATTGTTTTTACTAAAATATCTTTATTGAACCTTTTCATCAGTTATTTTAGTAACATAATTCCTTACATCCACATTCATCGCATAAGAGCAATATTCGCATTAGCAGCTCAAACAAAAACCCTAACAGAACTTGGAAACCCCTCCCAGATGTTTTGTAAGGCGTATAAATTAGCGATTTCCCATTTCTGAGATCCGATAAATTGTCTCAAACGTTGCCATGTCAACCGCAAACGATTAAAATATGCGGTGAAGATTTGTATTTTGCCAAATCTGCGGGCATTCTCGTGGTCTGCGAGAAATTGCGAGACTGCTGATCTGTTTAGTGAAATGCTGTATATTAAGATGTCTGTTTTGGGGTTGAAGATTAGTTTTTTCGTCTGCGTAGCATTGCATCTTTAGAGGAAGCGTTATATAATTTTTTGTTCATTGGACAATACATCTTTATTCATATATATATATATATATATATATATATATATATATATATATATATATATAGGTAAATATTAATAATTTAATATAAATGATGATTAGATAATGACTTACAAAACATACAGTAAGGTATTATGACCATTGAATTCTCTTTAGTTTTATTATGACGAGTGTCTGTTGTCGTTAAAATAAACTAGTTTAAGTTGTAGAAACATTATTTTTGTCGCACAAGACATCCATGTCAATTTTTGTAATATATGTACCGGTATTCAATAAGTATATGTCTTCGATATATATCATGCATATCATTCCTCTTCTTGCGCAAAGACGTTAACAAATAGACAATGTAAGTTTTAATAAAGTACAATTATTATAGAGCTTCTTTTTTGCCTCTCAATAGCATTCACAGACAAAACTCGCTCGCACACTCACATGAACATCAAACATATATTGTCCCATTCAATTAAACACATTTTGTCACAAACTCATACGAGCTATATTTCCCATTCACATACATGTACATAAAAGTCGCTCGTAATACCCTTTAACCATACACATACGAAAATCCCATACATACCTGCTTGTTACGTGCTTTTGCGGTTTACACAAAAATCGATGTAATTCACATACAGAATGAAGTTTTGTTTCATTCATTACGAAATTCGGTTGCATGTATACAATATATCATGTGTCCCTTACACATAAAATATTGTCTGCACCGTTCCCATAAAAATATATCCTGCCCCTTCCCCATTACCATATCGCTTGTCATATTCTCATAAACTATCGCGTGTCCGATTCCCATAAAAATATCGCCTGTCCCATTTCCATTACAACATCGCTTTCCCCATTCCCTAAACAATTTCGTTTGTCCCATTCCCATAACAATATATCTCGCCCAATTCCCATACAAAATATCGTTTGTTCCGTTTTCATTATACTATCGCTTGTCCATTTCCAATACGAAATATCGTTCGTCCCATTCCATTATACTATCGCTTGTCCATTTCCAATACAACATATCGTTTGTCCCTTTCCCAATATAATATCACTTGTCCGATTCCCATACAAAATATCGTTTGCCCCATCCAATAACAATTCCGCTTGTCCATTTTCCATACAAAATATCGTTTGTCCTATTCCAGTTATAATATCTCTTGCCCAATTTCCATACAAAATATCGTTTGTCCCATTCCCGTTATAATATATCTTGCTCAATTCCCTTAAAAAATATAGTATGCCAGTTCCCATGAAAATGTCGCGTGTCCAATTCCCTTGCAAAATATCGTTTGTCCTATTCCCATTATAATATATCTTGCCCAAATCCCTTACAAAATATCGTTTGTCCCATTCCAAAAACAACATCGCTTGTCCATTTTCCGTACAAAATAGCCTTTGTCCATTCCCATACAAAATATCACTTGTTACATTTCCATTGTAATATATCTTGCCCAATTCCCATACACAATATCGTTTGCCACATTCCCATTATATCGTTTTTCCCATTCCCATAACACATCACTTGTCACCAAATTACTCATAAACATACTAACAGCCTCTGACTCACACACAAATATATTCATGTACTGTTTCTAATGGCTCAAAATGAACTCAGAGGCACTCAATGATTACATTTTGGTATGCATGTCGTTTAAAATAAGGAAAATAAGGTTTATAAGCAACATTGGCTATTCTAACAATATGATATTCAAATAAACACTCAAAACCTGGGCATAGAGTTTAAATAGTTCTTCTCTTGGTCTCAACCTTTTTATGCAAAAGTCTTCTGCTTTTTTGCTTTTTACGCGATTTACGAGTCCAGATGGTCATTTATTGGAATTATTTTGCCAGATCATCTGTTATCACGCTGCTTTGTGGCATGTCGCAAAATATTCTCATATTTCTCGCAGTACCGCAATCTACTTAATTTCTCTCCGTTTTGATAGCGACCTGTCTAAACATGATCGATAACGACAGAAAAAAACACACGATGTGGTTTCTACTGTACCGCAATCATGATAGAACGGATTATGGCGGATGTCGTGCTCTCTTCAATTTCAAACTTTCTAGAAACGGCGGAATTGAAGTGTCAAAAATTGAGCGACGAATTACAATTTTCTTGGCATTCCGTGGAATCTGATTCAGATTAGGAAAAAGCAATATTTTACAAATGGGAAATAACAGCCTAGCGTGTTCTTCAAATATATTTTACAGTTCTGGTAGCGTATTAATTTTCAATGACGTCATTCCGACTGAAAATAGCCAAACTGCTTAATGGTGTTGAAATAAAAGAAAAAGAAAATGCGGTCACCTGCTTTTATCACAATGCATACAATTAATATTTCGTATGCATGACGGTTAAAGATGTAAATGGTTAATATTAATTTCATAATTATGATTGTTTCGCCATAACAAAGGCATTCTTCATTTGATCCTACTTGGCTAAATAATCAGTCGTACAACACAAGTCATGTAACTATAAATTATAAAAAAGACAATGATAGAAGCGACAAAAGCCCGCCATTTTTGGCCCGCCGTCATTGTAAGTGCACTTACCCCTTAAAGACCTGTTATAAAACGCAAACTGATACCCCGGGTCCATTAGTATACTGTTATTTTTATTGAGTAGATAGAGAACTCATGCGCCCAATGACATAGTGACTGACCTGTGATAATATCGCGTGACTCTGGGTCAAACAAGGTGTAAAAGTCATGCGACGGACATTCAGTTAGTTTAATGCTTACAGAGAAATGTATTGCAGTTTAGTTTTCTAATTATATACCATATCATTCATAATAAACAAACATGTTTGCATTAAAAATAAATACTGCGTGTCACTGGAAAACCGGGCTTAATGCATGTGCGTAAAGTGTCGTCCCCGAATCAGCCTGTGCAGTCCGCACAGGCTGATCTGGGACGACACTTTTATGGTATTTTCTGTTTCAACCAAGTCTCCTTTAACCATAAATCCACTGTAGGCGGAAAGTGCCGTCTTGGATTAGCCTGAGCGGACTGCACAGGCTCATCCGTGACGACACTTTACGCAAATGCATTAAGCCCGGGTTTCCCACGACACGCCTCATTTGTTTTAAAGGAATGAGAGAACTACGCTTTCTATATTCTGAATTTTGTTCCTGCACTTAACCATTTATATTATATTAAGATGTTAATTTTTATATCTAGTATCTACCTAGAAACAAAAAGAAAGAAGAAAAAATCGTCCAAAACGACAACTAAAAACAACAACATTAAAAACACTTACAACATTCGTGCCTTCTGATTATACTAAGATAAATACGTTACACATTTTTTTATTATTAATAATAGTTAAAGTCACATTACAGATCATATACCATTTTGTCATTCATTCCTTATATTGCCTCAAGGCAACGCGTTTACACAGAGTGCTTTTTTATGTAGACAACTGAATCTCCTTAAAAAAAGGATATCCTAAAAACTTAATCGGCGCATTTATTGTCATAAGTATGGTACATGACTCAAACCTGTTGCCCCTTGCATTTGATTGGTTCATTTTATCGTATTTATTGTGATTATTTAGCTATGATTTTGCCGCTAGATCGTACAGTGATTAAAATTGCAAGTGACGTATAGCAATGCCCCTATTTTGCGGGGACACTTGACGGTCATTCGGGGTCATTCAGGGTCAAACTGGGGTCATCCTGTAGCCCATGTAAACATCTTGGTAACCATTTTGACGGTCACCGCGTTAAACCCGTCAACATAAATTATAAAATTATCATTTGGCTATACTTGGCACGTCCTTCCAATGAAACTGTATACAAAACCGGACAATTGACCAACGTGTTATTAATGCGTCCCTCTGTCAATTAGTTATGAAAGAGTAATGATAGGTTAGGGATCGAAAAATAACAACAAGTGTCACCGCACTGCCTGACATAAAGTGAAGACGAGTCAGGCGTGAATTTTTAGAAATATATTACCTATTGCACCGAGTGAAACTCTTGACCTAAAGGTTACACATTGAAGAAGGTGGTGATAAGGTCCTTGGTGTTTTGATGATGTTGATGATAAGCCTTATGATACAGAAGAAGAAGAGAAAAAACCGAAGAAGATGACGATGATTTGGAGAAGGCGGCGAATAACCCACTTATTAACCTGCAATTATTTATGGATGAGATATTGTGTAGTAATAATGATACCAATTTTAATAAAATATTTTTATTGTTCTTAGATGAGGACGATATCGCTGCTGCTGCTTCTGGTGTTGTAGTTGATGCTGCTGCTAATTATGGTTATGACTATGATAGCGATGATGATGTGGTGATGATCATATCGACGAAGACGACGGCGACGATGCTGCTGTTGCTGCTGCTGATAATGAAGATAATGATGATGACGGTGATGGTAATGGTGATGATGATGATGATGAGGATGGTGATGATGATTAAGAACAAAAGGAAGAAGAGGAACATGAAAATGATTAATTTAAAACGGCAATGAGGACTTGCTTCAAGAACTTTAGTACCATGTTTTTGCGATCTTTGTGGCTTACCGCCAAAAAAAGTGTCAGACCGGGCCAAGAAAAAAACGCATTTACTCGCATTCGTAGATTCTCCACCATTATTTCACACGTCTAAGTGTTTTAGACCGCAGCAGAGTTCTCCTGATCTAATTAATTGTTCCTGATGTCAAAATCAGTGGAACTGAATAGACCCTCGGGGAAAGATAATCATTTTCTATTGATTAACGTTCTATGCAAAGCAGAACATGCCTCATTCCGAGCGAATAATTTATTTACGTCTTTTCACCTAAAAGCGAAGTTCAGCATACGGGGTGACATAGATCACAATTCTGGCCTTTCGAGTTAATAGGAACCCTCCCTGATGTGTTCACAAGTCACCGTAGAAGATACAGTGTCTAGGTTTGTGACTGTATTTTTACAGCAAATAATTGTTATTTTGTCACATACCTGCGTTTTTAATCAAATATAAGAACATAAGCATAGGATTTGTGTGTGTTTAAATTACATGTTTGCACTATTCAGTATTGTATTTTCGTATTCCATTTGTGTAACCTTATTTCTTTTCATTCACTTGTCATAAAATAAAGTCACGTTACTAAAATACAAAACGATTAATGAAGTAAAGCGCGGTACGTGATAAACTCAACCAAACGTCCAAAAAGTATATGTTTTCTAGATATTCCTTTTGTTTTATGAGTCTACAATCAGGAGCAAGGCTTACAAATTGCGGTGTCTCGGGCCACCCGATCAGGCTACCTAGCGAAAACCCACCGACAATCCTTTTCCGTGAAATCCGTATTCGTCAGATTTCAGATAATTTTCATTTTTTTTAAAAACTGAAATGTGCCTTTAAAAAAAACAATTAAAAAAATCAATCTCGACCCTATCTAACTTTTTTGAGACCGTTGACCGAAACATACTTTTTTTTCCCAATCAGCCCTGAAAAAAAATCGCCCTATTTTCTTCTGTCGTTTGATGGATGGTCGACCATCCATTCTCACTTGTAAGTGTTTTAGACCGTACCGGCGTTCTTCTGATCTAATTAATTGCTCCTCATGTCAAAATCACTGGAACCCTATCGGCCCTCAGGGAAAGATAATCATTGTCTATTGATTGACTTTCTATACAAACCACAATATGTCGCGGCTAGAGCGTATAATTTATTTACGTCTTTTCTCGCGTCCATCGTCTAATAACCGTAGTTCAACGTGCGGGGTGACATAGATCACAATCCGGGCATTCTGAGTTCATATTAGCACTTACCCCTGATTTCAACATGATTACAATGACGGTAGTACGTGGAACCACTCCAGAATGTTCAGTGGTAAGTTCGAAATATTTTTGTTTTGATGTTTCAAGATAGAATCCTATGTGCACATAGATTGACGGCGTTTCGCGGCCCATAGTGTTTACCAAACTAATGGGGAAATAATGGGACTGAAATACAATAATTTCTCGAAGGACAAAAATATATTCAAAACCAAACTGCAATAAAGGCTATGTACATGTATAAAAATAAGCGTTGATTAGAAAGTTAAGCGAAATATGAAAACTTACTTTGAAAGAAAACTTTCGTTGAATATCTTTTAGGTCAATACATTACTGTTCTTTCATTGTTATGTGTCAATCATTATAATTATGTCACATCAATATACCCAAACACGTTCCATTCTTTTGGGGGATAAAAATGAAGGTATACATTATGGCGTATAAGACACAAGTCATGTTATTCAAATGTATCACGTCACTTAACAATGGCATTTTGATGAAGAAAGGGAAACAACTCAGATATAGATATCAGATGTTTATTGAAATACAGTATTATTAATATATTGACATCCATGTGTATGTTCAAAGTTAAATATCATTGCTAACATGTAAAAATACATTTAAATAACCTGCAATCTCAAAAGGCAATGTACAGAAGACAGTATCACACTGTGGCAAGAAAATGTATCATATATCTGAAGGACTTAGTAGAATACAGTTGGAACAAGTCGTGGGAAACCGGGGCTTAATGCATTTGCGTAAAGTGTCGTCCTGGATCAGCCTGTGCCGTCCGCACAGGGTAATCTAGGACGACGCTTTCCGCTTTTATGTTATTTTCTGTTTCAAGGAAGTCTCTTCTAAACATAAATCCACTCTAGGCGGAAAGTGTCTTCCCGGATTAGCCTGTGCGGACCTCACAGGCTAATCCGGGACCTCACAGGTTAATCCGGGGTGACACTTTACGCACATGCATTAAGCCCGGTTTTCCATCGACACGCCTCAAATTATTACAGTTCGCAGGGTAAATAAGAACATAGAAACTGATTTTAGAAGAAGAAATACGAGTAATTATACGAAAAGAAAAAAATCTGTTATTGCAACATAGTCGTTATGAGTTCGTTATAAAACAGAAATATGTATAGGGTGAAACATAATTTATGTGCTTTTATAAAATTGTGTTCGTTGCATGGAGAGGTGTTTGGACTTAATAGAGACATAATGCGAACAACAAGTATCGATACATATTTGTTTTCATGTTATATTTTCGATACATTAGACTAAATGGTATTCATTATGTTCAATTATAACAATATACGTTCTATTTTGAAGTTAATCCGTCATTTTAGGCCCACCGTACTTCTTTGTATATCAAGACTTATCAGGATTAATTATCACGATTATGATCCAAAAACAATGAAGGATCTTATTTTTCACAAATCATATATTTCACACATCAGTAAATAATAGGATTTCATTTGTCACATTTATAAATGGGACGAATGTGATTGGCCTAAAACTGGGTATACGTGAGGATTATAGACAAATATAATTTCATTGCATATCAAAAACTAGATGCGATCACAAACTTCACAAACAATGTAAAGGATAGCACTGTGATGTGTGAAGAATAAGATCTCAAATGTCACACCCTTGAATAATGAGATCCTATTTTTCACAGATGTGAAACATCCGGTTTGTGAAAAATATGGTCCTACAAAGCATTCTGAACGAAACAAATAAATGGTTGCCGCAACTACCGATGGAATATCAGTTACACGAAGGGACGTAACCCTTCAAACGTCACAATACAATTATAAAATGCATGGGTATTAATTACCAAGTATAGTCAAATGGTATAATTGTACATATTAAGTCAAAATACCAAAAATATAACTTTAGTTTAAAGAAAACAGCGCGTATGCAAAATATAAGCAATAGTTCTTAAACCTACCCAACTTTTTTAAGTTTGCTTACATCTTGATAAACTTCGCGGAGTGATCTCCCCTGCTTCGAATTTCGGTCAGATACCAGTAAATAGTTGGAAATATATCAAATAGTTATTTTTTCTTCTGTTAAAACAAACATTTCATATAACTCGCACTGGTTTAAATGGTATTTCCTGAAAACGACGTGTCTCCTGTGAATTTTGATGTAATTGACACCGATTTACTTGAAATTTTAATGTTTAGTAGTTGATGTATAGGCAGCATGCTCTTTTGTCGAAATCGCCAATGCATTCTGTGTTCCTTACGGGTGACTACAATCAAGCAAGATGCATTTTATTAGAAGTAGCATAACATATAATTTTTATTTTTTATTGCGTAACTAGAGATAATCATCTTTCCAAAGAGACCAGAATCGGAACATCTGAAACAAAGAAAAGTGGCGAAAGACGCCAAGAGAGTTTGCTATTTTTTAATGGAACCATATCGGGAATTGGATTGACTGGTTTCTAACCTTAAGTGTGCAGCAGGGGAGAGAGCTGTGAGGGGTTTTTTATTTTGCATATAATATAAATTACAAATCGGGCAATAAACAACGATTTGGAATTATGATGCGTAGGAATAAAACCACAAGGGCGTTAGCCCGAATTGTTCAATAGCCACGGATCAGAACGACAAAAGGTTGTTTATTGGCCGACAAACAAAGATAATGCGAAAATTATTTCGATTCTAATATGATTTGACATATATTTTAGCAATTGTAACTGGATCTACTTTTTAATATGCTCCGCTCAAAATCGGAACCTC
Source organism: Congeria kusceri (assembly GCA_027627225.1). Classification (NCBI taxonomy): domain Eukaryota; kingdom Metazoa; phylum Mollusca; class Bivalvia; order Myida; family Dreissenidae; genus Congeria; species Congeria kusceri. Next base: position 65,589,209 of record CM051025.1, on the reverse strand, counting down.
TTTCTACGTTGTTTATGGGAAGTGTAATAACTAGAAGTTTGTTGCAAGGTAATGATTCTTTTCAAAAATGTGCACGGTTAAAGATTCGTATGCGGAAAATACATGAAAACAAATTCGAAGATAATAAATTATTGAAAGAAAAATGTTGTAAGGTATTGAAGAATGGATGATTATGCAGAGGAAATTTTCTAGACAAAACAAGACTGACACTCCCTTAAAGTTGTCTTTCATCTGTTACAGAATTGCTTCCATGTTATATATCAACACAGAATTTAACTCGCTGGAAATGCTCTTTAAAATATATTACAAAAGAATAAAAAATAGTTTCGTCAGAATGTTCATGATAAAAATGATATCACTACTTATGATCATTTTCAACATCATCACCATCTTTATCATTATCATCATCATTACGAGCGTGTTCGTCTATTTTATTATTATATTACTATGGTTGTTGTTGTTGTTGTTATTATTTTTATTATTATTGTCGGTGTAATTGTATCTTTGTCTAGAAAATTCCCTACGTAACTTAGCAACACATATAATACATTATTGTTATACATACATATACATGTATATTATCACATTCAATACGAAATAATACTGATTACCTACCACCACATACAACAACAAGACTTGTGAGGCACAAAAGAGCAACACATTTTAATAAAACTGTTTGCGGCGTGTCGTGGGAAAGCCGGGCTTAATGCATGTGCGTAAAGTGTCGTCCTGGATTAGCCTGTGCAGTCCGCACAGGCTAATCCAGGGCGGCACTTTCCGCTTTTATATTTTCTGTTTCAAGATAGTCTCTGCTTAACATAAATCCACTGTAGGCGGAAAGTGCCGTCCTGGATTAGCCTGTGCTTTTTGCACAGGCTAATCTGGGACGACACTTTGCGCACATGCATTAAGCCCGGTTTTCCCACGACACGCCTCGTTAATTTTAACTTCTTAAAATGGTTTTAGCCTTGTTATATTTCGTGTGATTGAATCTTCTTTTAAAAGTACTCAAAACAGTTATATACGGTCCAACGCACATTGTATCAAATTATACTTGTAATATTATATAATACACATGCTTAGTATGACTTTTGTAAATTCTATCTGTATATAAATATAAGGCCAAAAAATGTCCCGTTTCTGGTCTCCCTATCTACCCTTTACTTTTGGTGCTTACCCTACATATTTTTGGTACAAAAAATATGTTTATTTCTTTAATTTTCTTTCAATCGATAACTTGTCTTTTCGCTCATTTTACTAAAGAAGATTTTAAGGGAATTTTTTGGCATCGAAGGTACTTCAGTCGCACTAATTACTTTTATCTTCTTCTTTTTTTTTTTTTCAGGAGTACTGTTTTCAAAAAAGTTGGGCATTGCCTTTGAATTAATCCGTGTTTGTTTACCGGTAGTTTTTCAACTTTAAACAGGCAGTTATGTTGTCAGTTTGGGATGCAGGTTTCGCAATATGTCAACACATTACTCGTAGTGTATGTCACATCTGAATAGACACCAATATGAAACACACACCATCCCCCATCATAAAAAATAAATAAATAAATACAAATAAAATCCCTATCTACCCCCTTACTTTTTGGGGCCGGAGACCAGAAACAAAACTATTTATGTATTTTTTTTTCGACAGTGGTTTGCTGCAGAACTCCATTAGCTAAAGCAAGCATTAACACTGATATTTTTGCTCATTCATTGTGTTAGATTCACAATACAACAGGTCATAAGTTCAAGTATTTGTATTAATAACGCCATTCATGAATTTGCGTTCTGTTACGAACACGTATACAAACGCAACACCTCTACGCCGTACATGCACGTACGTGAAACGCCACAACAATGGTATCTGCACCACAACAAAACGTAACTAGGTCATTGTACACCACGTGACATTGCAAGACATGCGCATGCGTTAGAAATGACCGCTGGTTTTCACACTGGACAAACGGGTTAGTTTTGCAAGCTGGTCATCCATTCTCGGAGACCTACGGTTCGCATTTATGGCTCTGCTCGGACTTTGAGTAATGGGACTTATCGGCCGAGTTCGATTCAAGCCCTAACTGACACGTGGCGGAACCACGTGATCCTTTCCAATACCACGAGTTGTACTACTACCGAGGGTTATATCTAGTTCTTCGCTATCATAATGGCGAGTATCGGGAACTGTTCGTGTCGTCAAAACATTACTAGTCCCAGTTGGCGACTGGCTGAAATTAATACTAGGGAGCTCAATACCTATAGTCCGGATGGGCTTTTCCGGCGGCGCTATTTTCTTTTTCATAAGAGGCTGTATCATAAGACTATCGCTGTCTATTAGAGATACACTATGACCTCTACCGTCACTGAGATTCGAGTAAAGAGGCTTTTCTACCGTTCCTACAAGTTCGTTATTAGAAATATACATTTTTACAATCCCAGCGGCGGCCATTTTGCGCGGCGCCATCCGCTCAATGTCACCTTTGTCCTTCCAACCGGAACCACTACTGAACACCGGCTTTCCGGCCGAAGTCCCAATAAACAACTGCTCCTTTTCGTCTCCCGGGGATTCGGCCCGACCTCCGGGAATACTGACCTGCCGGTTTTTTATTGGTCGCAGCTTATCCAGGGGTGTTTTGCTGGAGGTCTGGGGGTTGTGGATGGCGGCGTAGCGACGTAACTGGGTGAGGCGGTCAAGTGGCTCGCTGACGTCACCGTGCACGGGCGCTACGATTGTTTGTGTCTTGGAGATCTGAAGCTGAATAGTTATACAGACTGTGTAACATTTTATTTACAGTTCATTTATGTAGTACATGTACTCAATATAACCAAATTAAATTGATGAAACTAATACAAGATTTGTTGTTTTGTTGTCTTTGACAATGATATTACATACTTATATTTTGTTGTTTCTGCAAATGATGGAAATACATGTACCAACTTATTAAAATGTTTGAAAATATACGAGTCTGTCATGGTTTATATGGATTCAGTGTGTAATTTGTCTAGTGCAATCAATATAAAATGCATTTGACAAAAATCAACAATAGTTATATAAAGTCGCTTTAACCGTAAAATGAATGTGCACGAGCAACATTAGAAATCAATTCGTAAGAAAGAAATGTGAAAATATAAACTAAATTAATGGTGCATTACACATGTGACAATCAGAACATCGACAAATGAAATCTGTCATTTTAACCGCAGTGTTAGTGACTTGGCAGTGATAAACCACGACTTCAAATGGTAACAAACCATAACGACAGGACTAAAATTATCCCATCTTCACGCCCGCATTGACGAAATAACACCCCGTGGGTTAAACTTAGCTGTAATGCACCTATCAATATTTTCCCCCGGAGGGGGGGGGGGGGGGAGCGGCGGGCAGACCTAGGGGAATTTGACAAATGTTATTTTTGGGGGTCTAATTCCCCACCCTAGAGCCAAGTATATTTGTCTAAATCCCCTCAGTGGGAGATGCTATATATCTATCAAATGGCCCGGGGGCGTATATTACCGGGATCTAAAATCCGACCAAAGTCTATTTCTCCGGGACTCAGAATCATTTGGCGTGTCAAATTCCCGCTTGTCGGGAATCGCTTGCAGTCTAAAGTCCCGTATATGCCCGCCGCTCCCCGCCCCCCGGGGGGGGAAACATTGATAGGTGCATAATTCCACGCTTCGTAATACAAAAAACACGCGCAGCATAATGACGTCATTTTGTTGATTTTTGTGACGTCATTTCATGTTTATGTTGTTATTTAGTGATTTTCTTTCGTTTATTTTCAAAATAAAGACAGAACATGATGGGACAAATAGAATACCAGGTAAGTGTTAAAGATAAGTGAGATATTTGCTCAGCACGAAAACGTGATCGACTCGCCAAGGCTCGTGGTTCAAGCATCGCGAAATAAACTTAGGCCTATATTTATTCAACACTAACCTACTATGTACGCCCTATATCAAATAAGAACTAAGACACTAAAAAATAAGAAACTAAGGTTCAAAATGCGCATTGCGCACGTCCAGTATTTTCAATTATGTGTTTTACAAAAACATCATGAAAAACGTATGGATTTCTTTTCCCTGCTCATGTTTATTCAGAGGGGTTTTATTAGTTAGACTGTTAGTAACTGAGGGTGTATGGGATATACAACCTCAGTGGTTTCATACCACACGAAAGCGCAGCGACTAACGACTACCTTTGACTGATACCTTTTCACTGATATCAATTGAAATTCTACCACGGCACGCGGCTAGTGGTCCATAGATAAAGAAGGAAAATAACTGGATTATTCTGCAACAAATTATGGGCGGAGCTTAATGTTTTGAAAATATTTAATTCGAAGAAATTGTTCCGTCAAATGCACGTGCTTAAACGCGCGATAGCAAATTGTGACAAACAAATCATTTTTGCATTATGTAGCGCAATTAAACCACATTTGTACTACATATTTTATACCTAAGTTCACAAAAACGTTTACGTTTTGTTAATATGTTTTTAATTTGCGCTTTTTGGCATGATATTTTCACTGTATTAATTCGATAAGTATGACGTCTTTCGCTCAATGGTTATCAATACAGCTGACGTCATTTTGAATTGTTATGATTTATTGACGTCACATAAACGCACGTGTGAATGCACTTCTCGGAAAATGGGCGGAGTATAGATAAATATAGTTCTCATTCATAACCTTTAAAAATACGAATTTTATATAAGATCTTATATATCTTATATATAATACTCAAGTAGTGTACAATATTATTCATGTATACTCTATTCGGAACGAGTCGCGGTACGGACGGTGTCGCGGTAATCAATAAACGTCATCTAGTGGACATTTCTTTTAAACAAAACCCACCTGTTTTTCTAGACTCGGTTTTTTATTATGGAAACTATCTGAAAATGCATAGAATATTGCAAAGTACATTCTTTTTTGCTTAAACATGCTTGTAGAATGCATTTTTTCCAAGAGTCTCATCCGATTTCATTGCGGAATTTTATAAGATATTGTTTTTACTCTGTCGTCTGTGCCAAATTAGTAGGAGTATTTCCCCGTGGGTTTTGTACATAGGTTATTTCCTTTCCGGTAATTAAGGTTATACTGTACACTATTTATTTTTCAAAACTGGCAAGGATTGCTTCCCTTGTTACCGATTACCGCGACTCCGTCGTTCAAGTGGTCAATTTTAACCTGTATACTCAGTTGTGTGGTTTGGTGTTTTGCAGGTGTTCCAAATGAAATAATGCTTTTATTTGTTGATTGCCATGTGTGTTTAAGGCATTTTTACACCTTATAATCGTGTTAGAATCGAAATAATTGACGGGTAACAGTTTGTTATTGCGTTAATAACCAACGGTTTGTCGTTCCGATGCTTGTTATAAAACCACTCGGGCTACCGCACTCGTGGTTTAATTCCTATGCATCGGAACTCCAAACCGTTGGTTATTACCGCAATAACCAACAGTTATCCGTCAATTATTTCTTAATTCTAACACTGCACGCGGCAAGTTTTCCATAGATAAAGAACGAAAATAACAGTGGGTTATTCTGCAACACTTTATGTGCGGTGTCTAATGTTTTGAAAATCGTTCCGGAACTTCGAAGAAATTGTTCCGTAAAATGCACGTGCGTAAACGCGCAATAGCAAAATTGTGACAAACTAATTATTTCTGCATTATGTAGCGTAATAAAACCACATTTGTACAACATATTTTATATTTAAGTTCTCAAAAACGTTTTTGTTTTGTTAATATGCTTTTGATTTGCGCTTGTAAGCATACAATTTTCACTGTATTTATCAACAAGTATGACGTCATTCGCTCACTGTTTATCAATAAAACTGACGTCATTTTGAATTGTTATTTGTTGACGTCACAGAAACGCACGAGTGAATGTACTTTGCGGAAAATGGGCGGAGTATAGATTTATATAGTTCTCATACATAACCTTTAAAAATACTGACGGATTTTATACAACATCGTGTTAGAATCGAAATAATTGACGGGTAAGCGTTAGTTATTGCGGTAATAACCAACGGTTTGTCGTTCCGATGCTTGTTATCATACCACTCGGGCTATCGCCCTCGTGGTTTAATTCCTACTCATCGGAACTCCAAACCGTTGGTTATTTCCGCAATAATCAATGTTTACCCGTCAATTTTATTTCTTAACTGACGAAAGAAAAACTCACACAATAACACGACGCACATACAATGACGTCACGAAAATAAACATAATGACGTCATTAGACTGCGTCATTAGACTTCTATGGGGTATTGAAATATACCCATGATGTATGGAAAATACCCCATAGTCATGTGACCGCTCTAAGCCAATCGGATCCCGTCATTTATGTACGAGGTGAGATATGGCCCTATAATAAATGATAATAATTTTTTTTTGTAAAAATTCGTATTTGGATTTATTTTTTCTTATATATAATGCTCAAGTAGTGTACAATATTATTCATGTATACTCTATTCGGAACGAGTCGCGGTACGGACGGTGTCGCGGTAAACAATAAACGTCATCTAGTGGACATTTCTTTTAAACAAAACCCACCTGTTTTTCTAGACTCGGCTTTTTATTACGGAAACTATCTGAAAATGCATAGAATTTTGCAAAGTACATTCTATTTTGCTTAAACATACTTGTATAATGCATTTTTTCCAAGAGTCTCATCCGATTTCATTGCGGAATTTTATAAGATATTGTTTTTACTCTGTCGTCTGTGCCAAATTAGTAGGAGTATTTCCCCGTGGGTTTTGTACATAAGTTACTTCCTTTCCGGTAATTAAGGTTATACTGTACACTATTTATTTTTCAAAACTGGCAAGGATTGCTTCCCTTGTTACCGATTACCGCGACTCCGTCGTTCAAGTGGTCAATTTTAACCTATATACTCAGTTGTGTGGTTTGGTGTTTTGCAGGTGTTCCAAATGAAATAATGTTTATTTTGTTGTTGTTGATTGCCATGTGTGTTTAAGGCATTTTTACACCTTATAATCGTTTATTAAAAGTTGTAAGTGTTATCTTTCCATTTTGGTTATTCAAAAAATCGTTAGTACCGCGACTCCATAGGAACACAGTATACATGGCATGGCACGATCGTATGAGATCGCTGAAAACAAACATTTATAGGAAAGAACGGGTATGTCTACAGAATGTATTGAAACGCATGTGCTTGAATTCTGTAACACAACACGTGCATGTAAAACAACAGTACTTTTACGATTTTCAACATCATACCACTAATTATTTCGAATACGGACAAAGCCCTCCCGGACAAAAGCCGTGATTTTAATTTATAAGTATGAAGTACATGACTCAATGAGTCAAGTATTTGGAATTCGGTTCGACGTTTTTCTGTTCTTTTTATTTGTCAAATTTATGTAAGCAATAATGTATTTGTTCGACAATGACAGTCGATTTTAACCAAATATACTAGTAATATTACCTTGACATCGAAAAGTTACATTTAGTACAAGCCGTACTTTTTATTCGGGTTTTAATATCAACGAGCGGGCAATTGTCCTGGGTTTGGAAAACATTGAGCGTGCTTTTGTCCGGGAAGACTTTTGTCCGGATTCCAATCATTCCTGTTTGCAAATGTGCACGTTTCTGTATATATGAGTTTAATAGATGCAGTAAGTAATTTTAGAAGTTCACGAGGAACCTAAAGAACAAATGACAGCTAAATATAGTAAAGAATCATAGATAGTTGATTCATTTTAAGTTGCAGATAATAGACATCCAAATACATGCACCTGTACATTTGTATTAGTAGAAATGCTATCTCTTCCGATGGATAAATTAAATTACATTAAATTAAAGATAATAGCACCAAAAATACTTGTATAATGAAAACAATACGCTGCAGTTCAATGTTATTATCAATGGCTATATACTTGACGAAGGTGGTGACGTAAAATAGGGCTCCACGAAAAAGCATTTACATAAAGGCATTCATTTTAGCACTTTTCATTTTGTACTTTATTTGCCTGTTGTCTTAAAAACAGTTATAAGAAAGACTTATGAAGTCCAACATTCCACCTTCTGATATTTATGGAAGCGTCCAAGTGCCATAGTCTATATTATCATTGTATGCCGTTATCTCCTTATTATGAGATACTAAGTCCTAATTACGAGATGCATAATTAGGAGATATAAACTCCTAATTAGGACACAGAATCTCCTAATTAGCACTTAATATCTCATAATTATGAGATAATGGAATACAAAAATAAAATAGACTGTGTCACTAGGACGCTTCCATATATATTAGACGGCAAGAAACTATCTGTATATCTGCTTCCAAGTTACAAGGTCATCATAAATATTTAAGACGTGCGAAGAGAAATGGAGCAACTGACTATACTAGTGTATGCGTTCTACCTTCTAGTTTTATTTCAAACCCATACAATAACCCACTACACACTTAAAATGCATCACAATACCCATAAATACAATATATCGGGCGTAAAAAGTTGTTGGTTTCCGCTTAGTCGACCTCCTATTTTTCCGCCGACCCTAAAAGGTTGGTTTTTTGCCTATCGATCATTAACTTTTTAAAAAGAGCTGTTTTCGATTATATCTTTTCGGTAATTAGCAAACATTTCGAATTAGTCTGCGTGAGACAGGCGCCGTAATGACACGACGTAAGGTACAGTTTCTTTGTTGGGAGGCGTTTAAAGATTTTAAGTGCAGTCCAATATACCTAAACCGTGTGGTGAATATGCCGCGAAGGAAAAAAATATTGTTAAACCCATATTTTTTTTTGAGACGTAAGCGAAACCAACAATTTTTGTTTGGCCTAAGTGTGTGATCCATCACTTACAATGTACGTAATGTAAAGTGCGCTCAATAAAAAATATCGAACGTTGTTAACTTAAATGAGCTTTACAAGACTCTAATAAAAGTGGTTTCGAAACTAAATCAAAATCAATAATAAAAAAAAACAATTATTATAAAATCGTGTGTCAAGGAATAAAACTGGCAATCATAAATTGACAGCGTCGAGTGTGGGGTGTCAGTTCAGTGTTCACTACTTTCTACCTTGAGACTGATATTAAATCCTGGAAGGGATTCATGGGCTGAAAATAATACATATTCATACATACATGCGACTTATATATAATAATTTCTTTCTATTCTATATGTATGCTTATTTCAACTACTCATTGTCAAAGTTTAAATGTTCGTTTCGAGGACTTGGTTTTTTATACACTAAATGTGTAATACGTGTGAATGTGTAGAAATGGTTAATACTGATTATAAGTGATTTATTACATTTTGTAATATTTTAATACACATAGTGCATCATGCATTCATACTGATTCGGACATACACAGATCATAAAATGCATTCATAGTTACTGTCATGAAACCGTGATGAGCGAATTATCTGTACAAAAAGTTGTTATGCAAAAGTGTGTTTCTCGATGATAGAGCGATAGCTCAGAGCAAAATTCCGCACTTGCTCAAATCTGAATGTTACTTGTACTGTTGATTTAATATTTGTTATTATTTAATTTGCATGCAGTTATTTATGTTAATGCGTCTTATAGTATTATTACAATTTCGAAGTAACTTGTTATGTTGTAAAATCCACAAAAATATAGTAAACTCTATAACAACACACGCCTAAGAACCAAACTTACCCCGAAATTCGTCTCAGCTACATTATTCCCCTTGTTGTACCTCCGTGGATGATGCTTGGGCACGTGGTGTTTGTACTGTCTTTCCTCGGGTAAACCTGTGGATGAGGGGTCCCACGGGGTTTTCTGACTTAATTCTGCGATAGCGTTACTTTTACTACCTCGAAACAATGGACTCTCCATAAAAATAACACTGTCACTTTTAGTTGATAATTGACTATCCAGATAACTGTGTCGGGATCTTGACTGGTTTATTTCTCTTAAACTGTCTTTAAAACGCAGCGGGCTAGTTGAGTCGGTCATTCTGGATCTGGGGCTGTACTCTCTACTCTGCCGACTGTGCCGACTAAGTCTGGACAGCTTCTCGGGCGATTTAGGGCCTTTCAAGCGGATTTCCTCCATTTCAGAGAAGTCAACCTGCTTTCTGGAAATCCCGGTCGGTTCACGTGGCAGTATGAAAGAGTCCGCGGAAGTCCGGCTTAACTGAACCACTTCCGACACGGGAGATTTCGCACTTCGGAGTTTTTCGCGTTCATATTTCTGGGGATCGAACTCTTTGAACTTCTTTTCTGGGCGGCTAAGTTTTCTATGAAGCTTCTCTATCTTCTGGTTTGGCAATTCGGCAATGGGACTAGGGATACGCGAAGAGTTTGTAACGCTGCTAGTGTTAGTGCTAGTGGTGGTCAACGTCATCGGTGACGTAGCAACATCTGCGTATGACGTCATAGGCTGACTAGGAAGCTGGACAATGAGAGTGGCGGCTGACCGGGTGCTGTTAATGCGGTCGAGGTCATCCTCGTCTTGGTTGTTGAAGTAGAACTCCGGGCTTGGCGTTCGAACTTAAACATCGAAATATAAGCAAATCTTAAAAAGCTGAATGTAATAGTGCGAACTTTGACAGTTGACGTTTTTTTTAACAGAACTGCTCTGGGACAACTTACTATAAATGTTTAAGATTAATGAGTCTTTAAATTGCGTTAAACGGTATTAATTGAAATTGAAATAATAATAATTTAGAGTTAACTTAAAAACAAATTATTTGCAGAGAAAAGGTCGGTAAAAAATTATTTTCAATTATTAAGTAAGTGTTTGGGTCGTTATTTTAGTGTAAAAAAAGGACCAATGTCGTTTAAAGTTCAGTTAATCCCTGCTTATAAATATAAAATATTTAACGCTTACTATAGCAAAATCTAACACTTTATATATGTCGAAACTCAAAATGTAATTGGGGGTACGCAAACGAAAACCATTATCAACGTTTCGAAGAAAAATTACGCGTTTATTAAAAGCAAAACCATGCTGCTGAAATACATGAACTTGCAGTTCATAATAGATAAAATAGATAAATAGATAATAGATAATAATAGATGTACAACTGGACCCAAATATATTAAATCTCAATAGGTCAATTTGAGAAATACATAAACGAAGCGCTTGAAATAATTTTTGATATGCAAATGCACCGAAGACTGTAAACGTTATAAACACAAACAATAAGATTTTATGAAAATGCACACACACAAGTTTATGTCGAAGCATGTTAACTGACATAAAAAGTACAAATTAAACCCAATACTATAGTAACTGACAGTTTTTGGGCGGGTCGGGTGTCGGCGCGTAGAAGTCCGCCAGGCTGACGGTGGTCTTCTCACGCTCCAGGCGGCTCGGCTCCCGACGGGACAGGGTCAGCATCTCCTCGTCCGAGTTCGAGCCTTCGTCGGCACCGTCCTGGAAGCGAGAGACGAATGATGGCACAGACTTTACTATAAATACATACATATACCGCATGCAATGGATTTGGATTACAACTTTTTACAACATTAACAACATCCCCTCCCAATACACAAAATAACATAATAAAAAATTATACTGTAATGTGATAATGCTTATGATAAAATATTGCACACTCAATTAAAAGTCTTGATGTGTCTGTCATAAATTCATGCACTGTTCGAAAACCTGTTTTCGACGTTATGTTATAAGTTCATAACTTTAAAAATTGTTTACATCAACTGGAACCTAGACAGGCAGATTTGAGTAGCCTTTACATTGGGCAAATATGAATACGTTACTTTAAAACAAAAGACAAGAATTTTACTTTTCGACTGAGACTTACATCAGCTTGGTCCTTGCTTGGGATGATTTCATCCGTAGACTCGTCTGATATCTCATTATCGTTTCGACGTAATAATTCTTAAAAAGATGCAAACGAAACAATCAAAAGGATTATCATCAACATCATCATCGTTGTCGCCATCATAATCATCATCGTCGTCGTCGTCGCCATAATAATAATAATAATAATAATAATAAATTCCATCATCATAATAATAATCATCATCATCATCATCATCAGCAGCAGCAGCAGCAGCAACGTCATCGTCATCGTCATAATCATCATCAGCATCGTCGCATCATTGTGACCATCAACACTACCTCCATTACCATAACCACATAATTATATAACTAAAAGACAAGTCCCGGATCGCCGAAGACCTTTGCTTACTCACTTGGTCTGCCGATGATTGCCATGGCATGCCAGGAGCCGCACGTGACCCGGGAGATCCGGCCGCCTCGGAAGTTCTTGTTGACCCCCTGGGGGAGGAAGAACTTCTGGGTGGTGGGCTGGTCGGGCACTATAATGTGGCTGTTCTTACCCCACATGTACAACAGTCCCTTCTCTGGAGTAAAACATCATCAGGGTTAATGCAATCTTCGGATAATAGAAATATACCTGACTTTGATGTGCACTTTAATGAAACACGGTGCTACATGATGAATAGGTATATATGTGAATTAATCATGTCAAACCGGTAGGTATATAAATTATTAACATGACAAGGTCTAACGCCCTCGTGATTTAATTCCTACGCATCAGATCTCCAAATCGTTGTTTATTAGCTGATAAACCAGGCTGAATCGAAATTACGTGCATTTCTTGACAAAAATAAAAGTAAACATGTAGTAAACATGTCTGTATTTAATACACTCTATCATGAGGTAAATGTGAACATGTCTTTAATATATACCTGCTAGCATTATATAATTACTAAAAATTATTAAAATGTTACAACAAGTATAGTACTAGCATTTTTTTTAAATATTTATTTTGTAGCTGTACATACATTTTCTCTGTACAATAACATTGTTATCGAATAAGATAAACCGTAGTTTAGAGATAAGAACATAATCAATACGTCCTTGGCTTGGAACCATTTTCACCTGTCACTGCTGCACTGAACGTCTCGCCGCACGAAATCTGGATGCACTTGCTAATCACGTGACGGTCCTTGATCCTGCGTGGGTTGGACAGGAAGGTCACTTTGTCCCCGTGACCCAGCTGTCCGTCCGTGCCACACCCCCACGTGTACACACTGCCGTTCGCTGTACGAGAAGATTAAAATCGTCGCGAAGGATTATTTCAGCGAAACTTTGTTCAAGAAATGTAACAAAGGTCGTTGAATTTGCTACTGTTAGCTTAAAGCCGCAGTCCATAGAATATAATTCAATATGTCTTAAACTGGCATTAGTTCTAATAAACGTTAATGACGTTTATTCGACTGAAAACTGTTCCTTATTTACGAAAGGTATTTCATAATGTTCTTGTTCGAAAACGCTTGGTACGAACGGCATATACACTAAGGTACATGTTGATATACTTAAGAGGCATCACCAGCTATCGCATACAAATAACTACACGATAAAATTAGACCAAAACGTTATTATTTTCACCGCTTTCAATGCGTTTTTTGTGTGTATTTTGATCGGTAAAATGTCCATTAGAAACGATTTCTACAAGTTTTATTTTTATTAACCCAAGTCTGGACTGCTGCTTTAAAACTACATGTATTAATTTAACCCTGATTGTGTCGAAATACAGTGGCTTATTGAGAGATGTTCGAGTCCGTTTCCTGGGTAGAACCAGTACTTGGTTCCAACGCTGCCCGAGTAGGGATCAAACTCACGACCTCTCGATCGCAAGGCGGGGACTGCATATTCGTTACACCACTGCGACTTCTATTGCAGAATGGTCACTGTTGCAAAAGCTTATGGCAGCAAAACTACGTTCAAGAAATTTGACAATAGTTCCCTGGTTGGTGTATAAAATCTCTGTTTGTGTACATATATGTTCAAATAATATATACATGTATTTCATAATTTGATTATAGATCTGTTGAAAACGTCAAAAAGTAGCGCTACTGGGGATAGGAAAGAAAAGAACGGAATCATTGTATCTATATAAAATCGTTTCGCATCACAAACTTTTTATTTTTATGAAAATCCGTTAAAGATTATTTCGAATATCGGTTGTTTCTGCAATTTTACTGTTTCTCAGTTTCCCAGTTATCCGTGATAAAACCTGTACCAAAAATATGAAAATTTGACAATATGCAAATAAGTTCATCTTAATTTAGAGTAACGCAGTAATACCTGAAAGCGCCATGGAGTGCATACTTCCGCCGGCGATGGCGACGATGTTGTCGCGGTGGGTGGAGAGTTTCCATGGCGACAGGCGGTCCTCGTCCCGACTCCCGCAGGCCTTGCTGTATCCCCACACGTATAGCTTGCCCTCCTCTGAATAAGTATATTGTCCTATCTCGCAAATTTAAATTAATCAAATTAAAGGCGTGTCGTGGGAAAACCGGGCTTTATGGCATAATGTATGTGCGTAGAGTGTCGTACCGGACTGCACAGCCTGATCCGGGACGACTATTTACGCACATGCATTAAGCCCGGATTTCCCACGACACTCCACCAATATAGCTGTTCATTTTTCCATTATATTGTAATGATGTTTTGGCCGTTATTATTGTTGCCGCCTACATCAGATGAAATATCAAAACTTTAGACATTTTTTGGTGATTTTACTTAATATTACTTTAACAACAACGTGGCCGCCAATGTAGAGGTGTCCTCGATCAAGAATGAATACCAACCATTATTATACGAGTAATATACCTTTCCAGGTTTTGGCAAATAGTTTATATTCCTGCCCAGCTTTCGTTAGCGGATTAATTTCCATTCATCAAACACATTACAATTTGTACCACGTTCTCGTTTTTGTAAAATAGGATTAACCGTGAAACACGTGATATCCAATTGCAGATTTTTTTTGCATATCATTGACATTTGTGTCTATTTCCACGCAGCATAAGTAAAATACACACAGTTACATTATTATGACATTTTTTTGGTGTTATAGGTATATATAGGTTAAAAATCATATATAAAAGATTGTAGTTTATTTTCTAGGTCGTATCGTAATCGATGATCAAAATACGAACGCTTTCTGGTGGCAAAATGTTCCAACGTTTAACGTTAAATTTTGTCGTGCATCAATTTATTAAGTAACTACTTTTTTCACTCCAAACTATGATAAACGACGTCTAATCTACACTACTTTAGTCCAAGATAAGTATTTGAAATTGTGCCATGGAAGCCCTAACCTGTGACAGCAAGAGAATGTTGCGACCCAGCCGCTACGGTTTTCACGGGTTTCGCGATGACGTCAGAGAGTGACGTAGGAGATAGCGCGTCCTGTCTGGTTCCCGTCCCAATCTGTCCGTGTGCGTTGTTCCTGGAGATGAGAAACAATGACACTTCGAAATTACACATCTCCCAATTATGTGTTCTGAAGAATTGGGCCTTGAATGAGGTGAACAAGAAACGTGGAAATTCTTTGAAAACTAATTTTTCGAAAGAAATGCATTAAAGTCAGCACAAAAATAAAATTTGTAGTAATAATGACCTTGACCTTGACCCCACCAACCCCATACGCAATCCGAAGCGAGGTCTAGATATAAGATATCTACATATGAAGTTTCATGAAATTATCTCAATGTCTTCTCACGCTATTTAGCGGCAACTTTTTGTCTATTGGTATTAATGGTGACCTTGACCCCACCCACCCCATATGCAATCAAGCGATGTCTAGATATAAGCTTTCTATGTATGAAGTTTCTCAATGTGTTTTCAATCTTTTGAGCGAAAACTGTTTTTTTTAGTAACGGTCAACTCAACCTTGACCCCAACCACCCTATACGCAATTCCAAGTGAGGTCTCGATATAAGATATCTGTACAAGAAGTATCATTAAAATAACTCAATGTGTTCTCGAGTAATAAAACGGTAACCGTTTTTCTATTTTTAGTGACGGTGACCTTGAGCCCCCCCCCCAATACGCAATCGGAAGCGAGGTCTTGATATGTGTTATCGATATATGAAAATTCATTACAATATCTGAATGCGTTCTAAAGTTATTGAGGGGAAACCGTTTTTCTATTTTTAGTAACAGTGACCTTGACCTTTAACGCACCCACCCGATATGCAATCCCAAAGCGAGGTCTCGATATAAGGTATTAATGTATTAAGTTTCATTAAACTGTCTCAATGCGTTTTCAAGTTATTGAGCGGAAACCGTTTTTCTATTTTACTAACAGTGACCTCGACCTTCGCCCCACACACCCGATATGCAATTCCAAGCGAACTCGCGATATAAGGTATTATGTATTAAGTATCATTAAACTATTTCAATGCGTTCTCAAGTTATTGAGCAAAAACCGTTTTTTTTTCTATTTTTAGCAAATGTGACCTTGACCGTGACCTTGACTCCATCTATCCCATATTCAATCCCAAGCGGGGTCTAGATATAAGATATTTATGTATTAAGTTTCATTAAAATATCTCAATGCGTTCTCAAGTTATTGAGCGGAAACCGTTTTTCTATTTTTAGTAACAGTGACGCTGACCTTGACCCACCAACCCCATATGCAATCCCAAGCGAGGTCTCGCTATAAGGAATCTATGTATGAAGTTTCATTACAATAGCTCAATCCGTTCTCGAGTTAGAGAGCGGAAACGAGAAGTGTTACGCCCGCCCCGCCCCAAAACGACATACGCCAATTTAATAACCGAATGTTGTATTTGTTTCGAAAAATTTGGTTATCAATGAAGATAACAGTGTTTATTATAAAGACATGTTCATCAGTTGACGAAACCTTACTTCGATGGCGTCGCTGGAGATGCATTACGAAAATGATTGACGATAATGAAAAAGTAAATGTAAACATGAGCGCTTACTAATTACTTTCCTATGGATGACATAAAGAGAAATGTGATAATGAAAATGACAATGATGCTGACGATGATGAAAGTGGTGATGCTGCTGACGATGATGACAATGTAAGGCTTAAAGTTGATGATAATGATGATGGATAGGAACGATGTTAATATTATAGATTAAATTGATGTAAATGCTGCTGCTGCTGCTGCTGCTGATGATGATGATGATGAGGAGGAGGAGGAGGAGGATATTGGTGACCATAGTTGAGAAGTACGACAGAGGAAGAAAACGATGACGTAGATGATGAATATTACCTACCCAGCACACGCAATGGATCCGTCCTTGAACCGGAAGATAGAATGTTTGTCCCCGCAGGCCACCTGGGCCACGGGCCGCCCCGAGACCGACTTCAGGAGGGTAGGCACTGGCTGGATGTGGATATGTAATACTGTTAGTTTACTTATCTCACATAATGTGAAAAAACCCCACATACTAACATTTTGCGCAATATGTCAATAATGTCATATTGAAAATTAGTATGTGCCTTTAATCAAGAATATCGTGTGACGGATTTCAAGTTAATTAATAAATCGACCGGGGTTCTTAATAGAACAAAATGCCTTAAATAATATACATATGACAGAAACAACAACAACAACAACACAACAGTATCACTAAAACGGTTTTGCTTTCTGGGTATCGGCTATGGTATGATATGGACGCAAAACACGGTGACTGTTAGTGTGCTACACGCATGGTTGATCGCAACTGTTCTATCACAATCTTATAATGGGAAACACAACACAAAATGTTGTTAGATTGAACACACATGCGCACATGTAGATGAAAAAATAACCAGCAGCACCAGCAACAACAAAACAACAAGGACAATATTGTCGAATTGTTAACAATGATCTCCACACGACACCAAAATCAGGCGTGTCGTGGGAAAACCGCCCATTAAATGCACGTGCGTAAAATAATCCAGAACGACACTTTCCTCTTTAATGATGTTTTCTGTTTCGAGGTAGTCTCTTCTAAACATAAATCCACTGGAGGCGGAAAGTGTCGTCCCGCAATAGCCTGTGCGGACTGCACAGGCTGATCCGAGATGACACTTTACGTACATGCATTAAGCCTTGGTTTTAAACGACACGCCTCAAATGTTTTATAGGGATATCGTGGAGACACCCGTGCACACAGTTATTAACGTCACTTCCAATCTGCTTCATTAACGTTTTTATTACACCCTGACCTTAAAGGACACACGTCGAGTACTTACTACATCCTGACCAGACGTATCGTCATCGTCCCAGAAAGATTTCTATATGAGCGAAAAATATAGCACTTTTCCAACGACAATATTATCACATAGTTCATTATTTTAACAACCATAGTTATATAACGGGTTATCAAATGATCCTAGATCTTTCCCTACTATCTTAACAGATACAATGTCATCCAAACATAAAATAGGGTAGATAATGGAAGTAATGGTATAAGAACCCAAAATTATCTGGAGTGGTTTTATCAGAGTACTTGGGTACTTTTTGAACCAATATACGTAGCATCCAGATAAATATACCCCGTATTCTGGTTTTACCTGTGTTTCGTTGTATTTGTTTTCTCGAAAATCGAATCCGAGCTGAGCGTTGAAATTGTTTCCAAACATGAACACGTGACCGTTTTCCAGCCAGACGACAGTGTGCCTCCCGCCACATGACACTCCTGCAACCGCTGGACCACGTGAGCCATCGTTGCCATAGAGACTGACACGTTGTGGTTCCGATTTGGCTGTCATTTCGTTGGTTCCAATTCTGAACGGAGCGAAAATGTTTGTTCATTGGTCAATATTTTTGTTGTCCTGATCGTTCAAAAGAATGTTATACACATACACACAAACAAGCGAAAATAAACCAAATAAAACAGAAGAAAAAGAAGCCAAATAAATCACATGAAGAAAACGAACAATAGAAAGTAATACGAAGGGGTTAGGAAAGGAAAGCAAACATATCAAACCAAGATTATCAAGCAAGACATCAAGACAGAGATAAAGAAAGATATCAGGTAAAAGTTTATCTAAAATGTAAGAAATAAAACAAGAAATAGATCAAGAAATAAAGAAAGAGAGCAAGTCAGAAAAAAGAAATCAAGAAAGATAGAAATCCAAAAAAATAAAACAAATCAAGTCAAAAAGGGATCAAGAGTGATAAAAAAGAAAGAAAATATAAAGAAAGAAAAAGATATTAAGAAAGAAGGAGATACAAAAGAAAGAGATCAAGAAAAAATTGATCAAGGCAGAAAGAGATCAAGACAGACAGAAAGAAAGAACTCAAGAAAGAAAAACTCAAAAGAAAGAGACATACAGAAGGAAACAGATCAAGAAAGAAAGGGGTCAAGAACGAAGCAGTCTATATATAAATAAAGAAATCAAGAAAGAAACCAAAAATAAAACAAAAGAGTTCAAGAAATGAGAAATCAATAAAGACACAAGCAAGAAAGGAAAAAAAAGATCGAAAAAAAAATACGAAAGAAACAAACAAATACAAAAGAAATTTAGACACCAAGAAAGAAAAATGATAGGGAAGGTGAAGATTTAGAAAAGAAATGATAGCTCATTAAATAAAAACTATCGAGAAGGTGAGTACGACAGAATGACAGAAAACTTACTGGCCATTGTTTCCGTTACCCCAAAGATAGATTTCGTCTCCATCTGAAAGACAAAATGGACAAGACTAGTGATGTGTTTTGAATGTAATACTGACCATGAACCATGAACCATTCAAAAAAGTGAAAGTAATCTCCATTAAAATTAAATGTCCTTCGGTTCTTGGTGGGTTACTTTTATATGAGCTTTTGTGAATGAATAAGGAAATGGAATTGAATAATCTTGTATACGAATTTTAAATGAGGCATGTCGTGCGAAACCCGGACTTAATGCATGTGCGTTAAATGTCGTCCCGGATTAGCCTGTCCAGGACGGCACTTTACGCTTTTATGATATTTTCTGTTTTAAAGAAGTCTCTTCCAAACATAAATTCACTGAAGGCGGAAAGTGCCGGTTTTCCCACGACCCGTCTCAAATACTTGTACACGCAGTAACCTTTACATAAGTTTATTTTTAAAGTCTCTAGTTGAACTTACATATTGTCTAAGTTTCTTCAATAAGAAATCAATCTTCTATACGTGTTATTCGCCTTCAAAATTGGATTATAAATAAATAGGATCTAAAAGTTTAAATTATTCGGGAGCATGCTGATGTTGCTGCAATCTCCGTGAAAACGAATTTTAGACTGACCATGGAATGATCGAATTTTGGCCGGACGTTCGTTTTTGGGCCGATCGAACACAAAACGGCCAACCAAGAATCGAAAACTGGCCGAAATGTGGTCCACCAACGTTCGAAAACTGGCCGCGGACAACCGTACACATTTCGGCCACAAATCGGCCACAATACGCCATCGAAACAAAATGGCGGAGAACATAACGCTGATTACTTCTTACATAACGTATTAAATACTGAAATACTTTAGTGTGATTACTGGATATTAATATTAACAAGGTAACATATAAACATGTGTTAAATAAACATCAATAATTACTTGAGAGTATGTTGGATTCATTGTGGTTACTAGTAATATCGTTAAACAGCAATAGCGTCAACCAAGGAAGACTATAATCATTCTTTACGTTCTTAGCAACAGTCAACAAGTACAAGTGTAATGTGCGGGAATTATTCAATTACAGTGGATAAATACGTACTAAGGATGTTAAAATAAAGTTTGGACCAAGGTGACCCGCTCCGATGCCTTGTGGGTCCATTGTCTGCTAGTCTCATTGGCCCAATACGAAAGGAAAACCCAACAAAAAGTAAAAGGTAAGGTACTTCAACATCTCATAAAAAAGCTAACAAAGGTGATTTGTACATGTCTGATGATGTTTTTTTATTATTAACATTTTAAATCATGACCATGGCCATTTAAATGAATGCCTGTTTAATTCATTTAATCTTTTTTATGTGTTCATATAATGTCTTTCTCATTTATTGACAACCAAGAAGCTCTCTCGTGATTTATAACAAGTTTCTTCCCACAGGAAAATAAATTATTAATTCTGGACAGATTTAAAAGACAGTTAAGTATTTAAGATTTGCTGAAATGTCTCTATTTATGTAACTTGTCCTGAATTATGACGTTTACTATTAGACAACAACTGTGTTCAGAGAATTCAGTTGTCAAAATAAACTGAAAAATTGGAAGTTTTATGGTTTTTGTTAGATTAAAACATAAGATGAGATATGTGTTCTGCCTTAAATGCAACTTAACATTCCCAAGTGAAATCATTTATTTATACACTGTGTATAATTTATGTACATAGTTGACAAAATCTGTCGCCAACAAAACAAGACGAAGATAGAATGTCCCATCGCTTCTGTCCAAACATGCACATAGCAAAATACCACATGAATCAACAGTAATTAGATCTAAACTTACATCCATTACACTAAAGTACGATTATTAAAGTCAAAGATCTGAGTTTAAAAAAACGCTTAGTTTGATTCTAAAAGATCTATATTTTAGGCGTAAAAAACTTGTTGGTTTGCACTTACCCTACCCCACCCCCTATTTTTTCCGTCGACCCTAAAAGATTTTTGCCTATCAATCATTAACTTTTTCTGATGTTCGGGAAAAAACAGTTTTCGCTTATATTATAGTTTTTTTGCCAAGAATATCTGTTTATATTACCATATTTATAGTTATGGTACAGTTTCTTTGATGGGAGGGGTTTAAACATTTTCATGAAGTCCAATAAACTTCAACTATGTGGTTAATATGCGGCAAAGAAAAAAATGTAAGCGGAAACCAACCTTGTATTTTGTTGGCCTTATAAACATGTTATTTTCACGTTGCGCAATAAGCTAGTCGCGAATTGTTTGTAAAACGAACGCACAGTAAAAATACAGGTACAGTAGATGCTGTGTTTGAAGACAAATCGAAATCACTATTCCTTTCCATTCCTTCTGGAATACCGTTGGTTTCTCTGTTAAATTATTGGAAATATGAATAAATTGTCACGACTGTGTTGTGTTCAACGTTCAGAACAATAAGCAAACCATGATAAAACGGATCTAGATTGATCATGTTTACTTTTAATTTGAATTCAGTTTATCTTATTCAGAGTTCTTCTTTTGTTGTGTGACGAATGCATATTTTGTATAAATGCTGTAACTATCAATTGGTATTCATCCCATCTTTAGATTTGCATTGTCGAAATAATCCCCATGGAATAAACTTTGCTTTATTTGATGAACGTGAAATATGGTGTACATGCCCAGCCAAATGACATCATTATGTTCATATTCGTGATGTCAGTTGTAAGTTTTCTTTCGCTCATTCACGTCAGTTTATGTTTTCAAGATATATTTTATGTTTTATTTCCTTGCTTTTTCAAATAAAGTCAGAAAATACGAAAATGTAAAATTGGTTTAGTAGCTAAATGCTGAACATTGTATATAATATTACTCTATGGTACTGTTTGCATTGATTATGTATGTAGACCTATCTAGTGATAAAAACGTTACCTACACATGTGATTGATTATGTATGTAGACGTATCTAGTGACAAAAACGTTACCCACATATGTGATTGATTATGTATGTAGACGTATCTAGTGACAAAAACGTTACCCACATATGTGATTGATTATGTATGTAGACGTATCTAGTGACAAAAACGTTACCCACATATGTGATTCTATATAAAATTATGACAAGTAATGTGTGTTGACCTTTTGTACACATAACCTCAAATGTTTTTCTTTGTAAACAGCAAAGCTCATTCCAGACAAATATCACATGCAAAAGGAACAAAAGATCAGCACAGGACATTAATTAAATTAAACTATAACTATATCGTCTATCAGTCATTATTTGGAGACATTGTGCAGTTTCGATTGCAGTATTTTTCTGTCCCTAACAAACAAATCAAAATGTACTTTATATTGTCACTGTGTTATACACAATATACTTCGAACTCGTACAATGCCATTTTATTCGACCTCTACCAAATATACTACATGTATATTGTCATTGAGTTATACTACTTACTAAAACAAGGACCTTTATTCGCCCTCTACCAAATGTACTAAATATGAATTGCAATTGTGTTCTATTACTTACTCAAACAAGGATTTTTTATTCGCCCTCTGTTTTATATTACTTACTCAAACAAGGACTTTGTATACGCCCTCGGCCAATGTACTAAATATATTTTGCAATTGTGTTATACTACTTACTCGAACCTTTATTGGCTCTAAGCCAAATGTACTACATGAATATTGCAATTGTGTTATACTACTTACTCGAACCTTTATTGGCTCTAAGCCAAATGTACTACATGAATATTGCAATTGTGTTTTACTACTTACTCGAACCTTTATTGGCTCTAAGCCAAATGTACTACATGAATATTGCAATTGTGTTTTACTTCTAGCTCAGACAATGACCTTTTATTCGTCCTCTGCCGCAATCGACCCAGTTATTGAATGAACGCTACCGCATAATTTCCACATGCTTTTAGACACGGAATTTCTCCACAAACGTGTCAGGGCCTTCAATCATTTTTCGACAACAACTTGACAAGGGTTTTTTAATGTTGCCTCATCGAGTTATTTCTGCACTAAGAACGTTATTCCGTATCGGTAGAACGCTCCGTCATTTTCTCGTCGCATCAATATTCAGGCTGCGAGAGAAGCAATAATTTAATATTTCTCAATTTATCCAGCTAAGTTGAGGCTTCATCTAGTGGAATTATGGATCATCGTAAAGTCACGACATTTCCAGAAGTGGTCGAGACAATGTCTTGGTTCAGAAAGATGACAGGCGTTCGTTTTCACTTTGTTGAGAAAACGTGGGTTTTCAAAAACAATTTTTGACGATTGTTCGCGCGTTTTCCCTATATTATATTTTCTTTGACACTTTTGCAACAATGTTGTCGTTTGTTTTCAATTTCGTTGCACAAGTATTAGAAAAAAATAGAACAGGTCCTCAGTTGCAATCATGAAAACGACAACACATTTAAAATGTAATTTTAGTTATTTACGAATGTTAAATGGTCTCGTGAATGAAAATTGTTTTGATCTCGCATGCGATATGTTTTTCAAGAATCATAACAATCAAAGAACAAATGCCTAAAATGCCATAAAATGCATACATTTAGACGGGTCTAACGGGGTGGTACCGCTACACATTTCCGACCCAGCGGTCTCATTCGAGACACAACAAGGGCTTTTATTTGTCTGCCTTATGGTGCTGATTGGTTAAACTGTACATATATTAATTTTTAACATTATTTAACAACTGGTAACAGGTTAAGGCCAAAAAAATATTTGTTGGTTTCCGCTTACATCTCCAAAAAATCTAGGAGGACAGGTAAAAATATAACTTATTTCTTTTAACGTTTTTTCTTTTCTTCGCGGCATATTCATCACGCAGTTTAGGTATATTGGACTGCATGTAAATTGTTTAAACGCCTCCCATCAAAATAACGTCATAGAAAAAGACATTCCACAACATGAGTTTGAAATTTACTTTTTCGAAAAATGAATTAGCGAAAAGCCGCATATGAGGCGAAAAGTGCTCTTATCAAAACGGAAAAAAAATAGGGGGAGGGGGTCGGGTGAGCGGAAACAAACAACCTTGTTCACGCCTAAATATATATTTAAAAGCAAAATATTATAAACACTTAAGGTTAAGGGTAGAGGCCGCTTAAGCCCCAGTCACACTGCAGCTAAGACAGGTATAAGACATGATTACGACTAAAAATCCTTACCGAGTCCTGCCGGTTCCTACGTAGTTTTGGAATGTCCTGAGTTGTCTGAAGTCTAAAAATCAGTCACGTCGACGTACGACTTAGCTGATGAATCCTGCCTGCAGTCGTAGCTGGTTTTTGAACATGTTCAAATGCCTCCAGACTGCAGGCAGGATTCTTGAAAGTCTTCCGCTAACCGGCGTAGGACGTAGGACGTCGTAGGTAAAGTCCTGCGACGTCTTGGTGAAATCTGACATCAGCTAAGTCGTACGTCGACGTGACATAGATCCTACGCAGCCCTGCGTAAACGTGCGTGGTTGTACGACAGTGCAAGACAGAGATCATGCGATGCACTTTGTTGTCGTACGCCGACTCTAGAATGTTTTAGGTCCTGTATGACTGACTTACGACTACGCAGGATACCAACGTCATATATACCGGTTCTTCATTGTTGAAAAATAATCTTACTACGTCTGACAACACGTCGATTGGAATTTTTTATATTTAATGACACCTTTCGCTACTGCGCTATGAACTGATACTCGTACAGTTTAATAAACAATTCAGACTTTTGGTCTTATATCACTTACAGTTTCAAATAATCTTATATGGATACTAGTTACATATTAAGCGGAGCCTTATACCGTCCCAACTTAGAAGACAATAATGCTATTTTGTTTGGCATACCATCAAGGGTACGTACATTACCATCAACATGGTAAATTGTTTAGCCTATTATTCAGTAATGAAATGACATAAAGTAAATGTGTAACCAGTAAAGTCTTTATCGGGTATGCTTGCATTACGAATATACATGTAGAGTTTTTAATGCATGTCCAATGTACCTCAGTAAACTATGTCAACATATTGTGGGAATGGACCTTATTTAGTAGATACAATATTTCTCTTTAACTCCGTTCTAATATTGTTGCCTAAAGCAGTTTATTTTGACATGGTATTGCAACTTCTTGTTTAATAATCTCTGTTTGGCTTCTGATGTTGCATTTTCGCCGCACTGATAAACCCAGATCCAGATATCATGTGACATCGTATCACAGGGATAGGGTTATGGTCATTTCTTCATTGTGGCGATCAGCAAAAGCTTCTGAACTAAAGTGTGCCACAAAACAAACAAAGACAGAAACAAAAAAACAAACATGAATATTTGTCAGGAGACTGTAGCGTGCGAAGTCGTACGTCTGCATAGAAGACAACTTAGGTCGACGCAGGTTGTAGTACGTTGTCGTGAGAAGTCGAACTTAAGCAGCAAACAACTACCTACGTCCACGTAAGTTGGCTTTCGTCGACCTGCGTGATCCCGCGTTCTTAACGTACGCCTACCTTCACCAACCTACGACTGAATTGACCTGCGTTGTTTTTATATACAACTTAGGTCAACGCAAGAACAGCGCAGGACCAACGCAGGACGTATTCATGTTTTGTGTTTTTCTTGCGGAGTCCTGCGACTTGGGCAAAGACGTAAACAATCTCACGAGTCCTGCGACTCAAAAGTCCTACGACTCAGTGTGACTGGGGCTTTAACGTATACAACTTATTTGGTTTGACATTTTGTCATAGGTCAAACGTCCGAATTTCATGAAATGAAAGTTCAGCTACGCATGCGCAAATACGTCATTGGTTTGAATGATTCAGAGATGAATTCATAGAGGATCATATTCCGATAGCCTGTCAAGAAATCTCTCGTTTCCGTTCCGCATGGATGATCACCGCGAATAAAGCACGTGACGGCGAACCGACATCGCCTATCTTTCCACGGGCTTTACTCCCGCCAGCGGTTTCTATGCAAATATGGGAATAGAACGATCATTTTCTGGGCAGTCGATGCGGACGAGGGATATATGGGATGTTTTATTGCTTCTCGAATTCTGCCTCTCAATAAACATAGTGAATTAACTTGTCAGAAATGTTTTATCGGATGATTTATTGGGAAGATATAGCCCTGTGTCAGGGAGAATGATCTTTTGTTGGCCGATGCTAGCCAGGGTCGATTGTTCGCGTAACATTTTGGTTTGCGGTGCTAATGGGATGTCAGGAAGTGAAACCCCGGGGTCCCCAGGGGTCGGGCGAACACGCACAATGTAAACAGTCCGCGCGCGATGATGGAATCGCATAAACCATATACAAAAAGCACGTGTGAAAGTCAAAGAGTGTCCTCTGTATGAATGATTTCCAAATAACAATTGTAGCTATTTTTGTATACAATCGTGTGCTCCGTACTGACTCTTAATACTGATGCAAGCTTTAAAAATACAGCCAACAGTGAATTAACTGAACAAGTAATTTAAATACTTTATCAAATGATTTTTCTTAAGCAGAAAGGTATAGTAGTGCACAATTTTTTTGAAGGCTTGGTAATGTTTTTGATTGTACGAAGAGATTATGGACATATTGGTTTTATTGGTAATAGGAGAGCTGACTGATTGATAATGTCCATAATCAGGTTAATGATGAAGATAGAAATGATGAACTAAATAATATGAACAACAGAACACTTATGATGAACAAGAGGGTCGCTCACCTGATATATATGTATGAAGTTTAATTAAAATATCTCAATACGCTCTCAATTTATTGATCGAAAACTGTTTTTCTATTTTTAGTAACAGTGACCTTGACCTTGACCCCACCCACCACACACGTAAAGCAAGGTCACGATATAAAGTATCTACGTATGAAGTTTCATTAAAATATCTCAATGCGTTCTTAAGTTATTGAGCGTAAACCGTTTTTCTACTTTTAATAACAGTGACCTTGACCCCACCAACCCCATAAGCAAACCCAAGTGAGGTCTCGATGTAAGATATGTGTATTAAGTTTCAATAAAATATCGCAATGCGTTCTCAAGTTATTGAGCGGAAACTGTTTTTCTATTTACAGTAACGGTGACCTTGACCCCACCCATCCCATATGCAATCCCAATCGAGGTCTCAATATAATGTATTTATGTATTAAGTTTCATTAAAATATGCAATCCCATGTGAGGTGTCGATATAAGTATCTATGCATTAAGTTTTATTAAAATATCTCAATGCGTCCTAAAGTTATTGAGCGGAAACCGTTTTTCAATTTTTAGTAACAGTGACCTTGACCTTGACCTTACTCATCCCATATGCAATCCCAATCGAGGTCTCGATATAATGTTTTAACCAAATATGAAACCTCTGGGCCTTGTGTTTCAGAGAAGAATTTTAAAATAATTTTGCCATGTACGTCTATATAAACAATGTTAGCCCCGGGGTGTGGCCAGTTTTGACCACATTGGCATCATTTGAACAATCTTTGTAGAGGACCACTATACAACATTACATACAAAATATGAAACCTCCGGGCATTGCGGTTTCAGGAAATAATATTTTTAAAGTCATTTTGCTATTTAAGTCAATATAAACATTGTCATCCCCGGGTAGTGGCCAGTTTCGACGCCCGGGGCATCATTTGAACTATACAATGTTACATACCAAATATGAAATCCTGGGCCTTGAGGTTTCAGAGGAGAATATTTTTCAAGTCATTTTGCTATTTAAGTCTATATAAACCATGTGAGCCACGGGGTGTTGCCAGTTCTGACCCCAGGGGCATCATTTGAACAATCTTTGTAGAGGACTACTATACAATGTTACATACCAAATATGAAACCTCTGGGCCTTGAGGTTTCAGAGAAGATTTTTAAAGTCATATTGCTATTTAAGTCTATATAAACCATGTGACCCCCGGGGTGTGCCCAGCTTTGATCCTAGGGGCATCATTTGAACAATCTTTGTAGAGGACCACTACACAATGTTACATACCAAATATAAAACCTCTAGGCCTTGAAGTTTCAGAGGAGAAGATTTTAAAAGTCATTTAATATTTGAGTATTTATAAACCATGTGACCACCGGGGTGTGGCCAGTTTTGACCCCAGGGACATCATTTGAACAATCTTCGTAGAGGACCACTATACAATAATACATACCAAATATGAAACCTCTGGGCCTTGCGGTTTCAGAGGAGAAGATTTGTAAAGTCATTTTGCTATACAAGTCTATATAAACCATGTGACTCCCGGGGCGTGGCCAGTTTTGACCCCAGGGGCATCATTTGATCTATCTTTGTAGAGGACCACTACAGGATGTCACATATCAATTTAGTCTTCAGTTTTTTAATCTATTTTTAGCTCTGGTGACCTACATATGCAGCGGACCGGGACGATTTGAACAGTTTTGAAAAAGGGTCACCCAAGGATCATTCCTGTGAAGTTTGGTGTAAATCTGCCCAGTGGTTTAGGAGGTCTTTGAATGAAAATGTTGACGCACGAGGAACGACGGCGACCCTAAGAGCTCTCCATGAGCAAGTTGTGCTCAGGTGAGCTAAAAAGAAGAAAGAAAAGTACCAGTATTTCGAAAAGGAAAAACATTTGGAGGAAGATGGGCAGAACGAATTGGGGGAGTAGGAAAAAGAGGAGGAGCTAAGGAGGAAGAATAGTTGGAGGTTGAGAAGGAGAAAGAAGAAAAAATTAAAAGGAAGAAATAAACGACGTCGAGTAGGAAGAAGACGGCGACTGTGTAGAGATATAGTATAATATAATATGAAGGAGGAATATTTTGAAGAGGAGGAGGATAAAGAAGAGGGGAGGAAATTAGGAAGAAGGTACAAGGTGGAGTATATAGAGAAGAGTAAACAAATTAGGAAGAGGAGGAGGGAACCGAAGATAATGTCTAAGAAAGCAGCGATATGAACGAGTATATTTAAGTGGGGGATGTCAAGGCGGAAGAAACTAACGAGAGGAAGGAACATGACTAGAATTCACTACGCTTAATGAATTTATGTTGTTGGACATTTATTGAAGTTTTGTGAAGACAAGAAAAAGGGTGGAAGTAGAAGAGGAGGAACAGAAGTAGGAAGGCAGGAAGAAGCTGTTGGCGAAGAGGAGGAATGGATGGCAACAACTATAATTTGAAATATTTGCGTAAATAATTAATTTATAGTACAAGGTAAAAAAAATAATACACATTCCAAATATTCGACAAAAAGATTCTTTGAGATAATGGGTTTCGGAATTATCTAACCGCGAGCTCATGATTACTCTTACAGCTCTAATTCCCAGGGCGCGATACACCATTTGTCTTTCAGGACGCTTTATTTCCAGCCACTTACCCCTATATCACCCAATTCATTTTCTCGCCACCGCTCTCTGATCCAGCCAAGACCTTTGATCAATCGCACAGTTGTCGGTTATTTGCATTAACACCGCGGAAAAAAAAACATCGAGCGCAATAGATGACCCATCTTTCATCACCCTATCTGAATATTGCGAGAATCACCACTATAATAAACCACATATTTCACCCGAAAATTGACAGTTTCGATGAAAACGTTATTAACCAAGGGAGGACATGACGTTTTATGGTGATGGTATCCGTGCATATTTAGTGGTTTCTAACCTCCCCGAGTGGTCGTTACCGAACACAAATGTGTTATTTGATGAAGAGAGAACTTGTAGTCGTTAGAAATGTATTCCGAATGAGCAGCCTACCGGCAAGTAAGGGTCATAAGAAATTCCAAAAAGGAAAAAAATTGTTACATATAATTTGTATTCATCTAGTTCGTGAATTTATATAATAGCATGTGTATAATAATAATAATAATAATAATAATAATAATAATAGTAATAGTAATAATAATAATAATAATGTTATAATAATAATAATAATTATTATTATTATTATTACTATCATCATCATCATCATCATCATTTTCATTATTATTATTATTATTTTATTATTATTATTATTATTATTATTATCAGTATTAGTATTAGTATTATATCTAATTTATAAAGCACTTTTATCATGAAATAACACGTTTAAAAGTGCTTAACAAAAAGTATGAAGATATTATAAAATAACATAAGCATTTAATATATGAATGCAATCATCATCATTGTCATGATCATGATTATCAATATTATCATTTTCATTATCTAGTAGTTGTAGCAGCAGCAGCAGCAGCAGTATCACAAGTAGCTATAGTAGTAGTAATAGTAGTAGTAGTAGTAGTAGTAGTAGTAGTAGTAGTAGTAGTAGTAGTAGTAGTAGTAGTAGTAGTAGTAGTTGTTGTTGTTGTTGTTGTAGCAGTAGTAGTAGTAGTAGTAGTAGTAGTAGTAGTAGTCGTAGTAGTAGTAGTAGTAGTAGTAGTAGTAGTAGTAGTAGTAGTTGTTGTTGTTGTTGTTGTTGTTGTTGTAATAGTAATGGTGGTGTTAGTGGAAGGAATAGTAGCAGAAACTGTGGTCTTGTTCTTTCAGTCGATGTTTACATTCTGCATACATAACATTTTATAAGAAAATAAACAGTTTTTCAAGAACAGACAAAACCCACATAGCATCAAAACCAAATTGAGAACAGCCACAAAAAGCCACACAAAAAAGTCGACATATTGCAATAAACCCCGCAATCGTCTGCAGCGGTAGAGTGTCAAAGGGCAATTACTCTGTCATTCTTGAGTGATCCGGGCACTTGATCTGCATCGCTAATTTATCGGAAGGGAGACCGAACGAAGATGGGGTTATGACAGAAATGAACAAGATTTCCGCTCAGAATATTAATAAGGCTTAATTCGACCCCCTTCTTTGCCATGTAAATTATACGTATTTGTTTCTCCGATCGATTGATGCACGTCTGCGGGAGAGAAATTTGGTAGGAACAGTTGCTTGTCAGTTGTTTGTTTTCTATTCTCAGCATATAGAACAGTAGCTTCCTTCAGGTAATATACATTTTGGTTTCAAATAAACAATTAAAACAGCCAAACATCTGATGTAAAAGGTGAGATGGAAATCTGTGCAAGTTGTGTTGAAATTTCATTTTATAGCCATGTTACGCCCCGTTTTGACAGATAATGCAGATAATTGTATGAACAATGTATCATTAGCCTGCTTCTTCAAATGTTGTTGTTGTGTTTATTGCAGTTAAACAAAGCTGTTGCAATTCGCAATTATAAAATGTTGTCATGATCACTAGGTGTTGGTGTGATTAATGAAATCCGTTTACGAAATTTACCTTGTAGAGGTTTCTGTGTTCAAACAAGAAGTGGCGCATAGGTATAGTTTAAGTATATCGTTTTGCTGGAGCAATGCATATTTTACTTAATGAATACAAAAATACGAAAATCTGAGAACAAGTCCCTTTAATGCAGAACTGTACACCAAGAACCTTCTTTCTGTGGATGATTTGCTTAGAAGCGATCGTTTATAAATAAATAACGCTTTTACGTATATATGCAAATTTGGCGATGTTGAAACTACATTCAGAATAAAAATACACACATCATTCGAAGCTTGTATACACATTGTGTCAAATGCAAGTGTATAATTTTAACACTTTCTAATATAAAAACAAAAACAGAAACAAATAAAAAACATTTTGACTGTAAAACAAAATCAAGAAATGAAGTTAAGAATGTTAATTTAGATATCATTGTCGATTTAGAGTTGTTTATCCGCTAATAAACAACGATTTCGAGTTCTGATGCGTAGGAATGAAACCACGACAGCATTTGCCCAACGAGGGTGTTAGCACAAGTGGTCTAATATACCGTATCAGAACGACAAATCGTTGCATATTAGCCGATAAACAACGTTAATGCGAACACTTTTTTCGGGTTGTTTATTGGCAGTTTAACAACGGTAAATTTTGTTCTTTGTCTATCGACAACTCTGCGCGCGTCATGTTATAATATTGCATATTATGCTGTATCGTCCTAATATTAAACTACTACTTCTATGGCGTTTCTTGTGTGGTTTTTTTATTGCTAGGTAATAACAATATTTGTATTATTATTCTTTAACTTTTGACGGTTTCCTTTAAGCTTCTACAATAAAACAAACATTTTCTTTCGCCTTTGTGTCACGTACTATTCAATTTTGACCGATCAAGCTTGAATTCGTATTTTGTGAGGGCAAACTCGCGTTGGAAGGCAATAAACAATTTCTCGCGTATCACCAGCCACGTCCGTGACGACGGCTGATTAGAAGCTATTGCCTAACATCTAAGTCAATTAACAGCACCCCTCTAGGATCCATTCCCCCGGCCGCCAGACCTATTGTACTGTGAAATAACATTCTTCCCCCAAAACACAACAATTTGGCATAATGGAAATTTATGGCGAACAATGTGGGAAGTTAAACACAAATGCGGAAGACGTAATTTAGTTTCGAGCGTAAAATTATTGTACGTTCTTTTCATCCGAATTTCCGAGAATTTCTCAAGTTTCCTCGAAATGTGCTCAACGCTAATTAAAAGTTGAGTCATTTGAGGAATAATTTGTCTTTTTTACTGTCGACATTTAGGCAATTATTTGGAAAGCCGCAAATGGGCAAAACATGTGACCGCCTGGCATCCATAGGCGGATTTCGAGGGGCGTTAAATCCATCAAGATTCGATTTGTTTTAACCTAACAATAAGCCACTACCTTACATGAAGTCAGCGAAGAATGGTTTATTATGTGTTATTACAGAGTAGAGTAGTACCCGTAACTCAGTTTGACGTAACCATCATGCATTAGAACTACCACGTGGTATTGCAAACATTTGTTTTATAGGTTGGTCGTTTCTGCAAGTTTCCCGCCCCATCCTCACCCATCCCCCTCTAACCTAAACTCTTGTAACCTCGCCTTGTGTCAAAATTATGCCCCTCCTTGTAAAACTGCCTCAGATGAAAACACAGCACAGGGTTTAACATCACAATAAAGACTACATTTGAATATGTTAATTAAGACTACAACATAAGATATGTTTTGTGCATTAACGTTATATATCTAAATTTGTTGTAACCAACAATTTAATTATTTTGGTATCAATTTGTACTGATGTTTGTTTGGAAATGGCTGACACATTTTACCAGGATAAATATATTTTTCCTAGTGCAAAATCTGAATTTCACCCGGAAGTAATAAATAAAATACATGTATACATTGTATTTATCAGCAATACGGTACCAGAATTTGTATTCTTCTGGTATTGAATGTCTGGTATTGTACAGTTGTCAAAGGGAAGTAAGTCAATCATGCTTGTCAAAACATCTTCAAAGATTTAAATCCCTTGAATGAACATGAAAACTACAATTCTGCTATCGCGGCGTCGAAGAAAAATATCATTTTAACGTTGCGGAAATAGAAATAAAGTAAATGTGTTTGTTCAAGCCAACGTCAAGTATCTAAACTTAATTTACATAGTCAGATACTTTGGTTGGGCTTAAATCTTTATCATGTTGTTAAGCATAACCTTCGATATTAATATATTTCGTTTACTTCAAGATGTCCAAAACCTACCATATATTACAAATAATCACATTTTCATTCATGAATAATTTATAATGGGTTTATGCAATGTCTGAAACTACTAGCTAAGAAATATACGGTATTAAAGGACCATTGGAAGCCGTATGCAAACTTCAAGAATACATCGTTTAAACCAGTTCAAAAATCATCACTGTCTCTTTCATCCCGTGCAGAAGAAAATGATTATATTGTCACTTTCATCAAGTACAAGTACCGGGAGTGCTTACTTGTGACCACTGCGGAGTGACTGGAACCGCACGCGAAATGCTTCACTCGAACTTCCTGCGCTCCGCAGAACAGTTCGATGGCGCCGTCGAAAAATTTCACTTCCTTCCGGAAGCCGTGTCCATGTTGCCCGAACTCGCCGCTGCCCCAACACAGCAGGTGCCCGGTGGCATCCTCGCGTATGTTCACCACTTCCGGTATGGCTTCTTGCAGCATTGCTGACCGGAAGTTGTCATTCGTCTCCTCCACACTGAAGTGAACAAAAGTGCCACTTAATAAATGAGTCGTGTCGTGGGAAACCCGGGCTTAATGCATGTGCGTAAAGTGTCGTCCCGGATCAGCCTGTGCAGTCCGCAGGACGACCAGGACGACGTACACTTTCCGCCGACAGTGGATTTATGGTTAGAAAAGACTTCCTTGAAACAGAAAATACCATAAAACGGAAAGTGCCGTCCTGGATTAGCCTGTGCGAACTGCCCGGTTTTCCCACGACACGCTTCCGTTATTATGTATTTTGTTTTCACTACCACCAAGATTCTACTTCTGAATATTACACAAAGTGACTAAGACTTTAAAGAGCAGGCATTCATATCATACCAAGTTCGCCGATGTTTGTATATGTACAGCACCAATCTCATTAAAATTAAATCCTAACATTGTTAGGATCTGAATACATCGTATAACAGGTCCCGTTCAAATGACCTTCCGAACAATAAAACATCAGCCCTGCTGCGCCCAATGAAATTGCCTTTTGCACAGCAATGGTTGCCAACGGTTTTTGAAAAGTGATGCATTTCTAGCTGATCCTCGGGAATAAATCATTAACAGTAAATTTTCACGGGGATAACAATGGATATAGGGTACCTTAGGCGAGTAAACATCCAAAGTTCACGTTAATTTCGTGCATAGTATTTGTGATTTATATATGAAGTCATACCGCAGGATTTTGAATGCAACAGTTTGATTTGCTCCTAAAAAGGTCATATGAAACGTGACTCCCAATGCGAAGTCATCATACCCAGTCTGCTGATACTATAGTAGCGTCAGAATCTAGATGATTTCAATGAGAT